>JAOTRS010000036.1:9789845-9802013 GCA_028565755.1 Dinotopterus cunningtoni
ATAGCCAGTAAACTGACTTCGGCCATGTTCGTTTCTGTTTAGTGGGCGTGGCCTGTGACGTATTATCATGCAGCTCCTGCTGAGCTCCTGTCTAGTGAGGCACCAGCACCAGTGTAATGGAAATGAGGTGTGAGAGTGGGAACCTAACTACCTTGAAGCATGCTTATGTACAGTATAATCCAAAAGGTTAAACTAATTAGAAAGAAGCATTGTGGCACATATGCAAAACCTACTACTTTATATAGCAACGGCCTGTAACAAAATGGTTATTGAATTGGTGCGGTTTTGTTTAACATTACAAAATAAATGCATTAATATTGCATACACTGCTGGCTGTTTCAGAAGGGTCAATTTATTGGTCTGCATCATGCAAAGAAAATGGGATTTGAACCCTCCATTACATCAGAAAAACCTGGAAGGATAGTGATGAACTGTCAATGAACGAAATGGGTTAGAATCATGAATGGAGATCACTTAAATGCTTGGTAACGCTGCTTCCGAAACATTAACAGCAGAAATCATAGCTATGTTTAATAGCGAAAGGAAAAGCATTTCCACATTCCTCCGGTTTGAAGGGCCTCATAGGATTGAAACAAAGCAGCTGTGTAGTCATAACAAAATGACTTCCTATTTAGACTAATCGGGGAGTCCAGATTGATCCTATTCCAGAGTAATGGGCGTGTCAGGGTAAGAAGGGAAGCGCATTAAGCGATGCACCCATCATAAATAGTTCCCACTGTACAAGCCTCTGGAGTTCTGATCAGTGGTTACTACAGTTAATCAGGTCTAGGCTCAGCAACGTTAAGTGGCAATAAACTGAAGTCAGCTGATGGCCTGATTGTACTGAATTCTCTTCTATTCTTTTCTATCATCACAGGATTATTACAGGAAAATCTTTCTATTGTATCATTCTCTTAAGTCTTTTAAGCATTTCACAGCATATCATACTGTGTATAATTGTGTACATGACAAATAAAATTTGAATTTGACCAGCTTGACTCATCAATGCAAAGTTTTTTCCTTGATGCCACAGGAATTTATTCAATTTGTAAAGTTACTGAATGTTGTGTAATTACTGTGTATAGTGTTGAGTATTAGTCTCTACCTGAGAGCTACAAACAGCCGGAACCAAATTCCTTGTGTGCGTCAACATACTTGCCAAATAAAAACCCGATTCTGATTCTGAAATATACCAGAACTCAAACTGCACTCAGAATGAAGCCTGTTACAGTATATGTCTTTTTTTTCATATATAAAAAAATTATGAAATGTAAATATATTCACAGTCGATGACATTCACAATGCAACTAGATATTTATAACTGAAAAAATCTGGGGCACTTGCTTGGTCATGACACGACACAGCGACAGTTCATGCAGTCCTGGCCATTATCGTCTGGTGGATTCAGCTTTCTGAGCTTGTGCTGCCTGATTTCCCGCACCAGTGTGTAGAACGCATCCTCCACTCCCTGCATAGAAAACCAGTAGATTAGCAAATCTGTTAGCAAATCTTACACATTATTTTAAAGTTTATAAACATTATGTCAAACTTGTGAGTTCCAGACCTGTCTTGTCTTTGCAGATGTTTCAATATAAGGGATGCCATAACTGCGAGCCAGTTCCTGAGCTTGCCTCGTGTCCACTGTACGAGCTGGGAGGTCACATTTATTACCCACGAGCACCATGGGCACATCATCTGAATCTTTTACCCTTTTGATCTGTTCCCTGTGAAGTAAATTATCAGGTCAAGCTAGGAAGTAAAGGCCTGAGATCTTGAATACATAAAATCACTAACCTATACTGGTGGATGTCCTCAAAGGATTTGGTGTTGTTGATGGCGAAGACACAGAGGAAGCCCTCTCCTGTCCTCATGTATTGGTCCCTCATGGCGCTGTACTCCTCCTGACCGGCAGTGTCCAGAATGTCCAGCAGACATGTCTCGCCATCAATCACCACCTGTTTTCTGTAGGAGTCCTGAGAAAAAAAAAACAGAACGAAAAAAGGGATTAAACTTATCAAATGTCTCCTAGAAGTTACATTATTGCGTCTGTGATTTAGATATTAATAAAGAAGAAACTTTGAGTCTTGAGTTTGAATGTTGGGTTGAATCTTACTTCAATAGTAGGGTCGTACTCATCAACAAAATGGTTTTGGATCAGCTGAATTGTGAGAGCACTCTTGCCCACGCCACCAGCACCAACCACCACTAATTTGTACTCCGTCATCTTCACAGTGCTCGTAATGCAAGCTGAAAACAGAAAAGAAAACTGTATGAATTAGAATACAACGTCCTTAAAGATCAATAGCAGGCATGTACAACAAATTAATTGTGCTATTTGACAATACTTAATTTACATGGTTATACAATCAGTTATTATTAAAATGTTATAATTTCTTTATTTTTCTGATCCATAGCTTGGTAACTAATTCAAGGCTTTATTTCACTGGCAAAAATGTTTAATTACGCTAGCAAAGTCAGAAATCTTTTATTGCTTGCATTATTTCAGTATCAAAGCCATGTTAATTAGTATGCTCTTTGATCAGAGAAGCAACAAGAAAATATACACAATGCCATGTGTATAGCTTGCTGTGGCTAAATGAAATGCTGCTAAGGGCATACCCTATGCTAAAAATCTCTGAGATGCCAATTAGCGAATTACTTCTCATCAGGACTGTGCTGCTCCTGTCGTAAACGTTGTCGCACACAAGTGTGAATAACCTAATTTTTTCTACATGTGCTTGTAAAATGATTTCTTGCATGTCAGTGTAACAGGGGCAAATTTCAATAAACATTGCATAAGCTACATAAGCTTCTGATTCTGTTTGTCTTCCCAAATAAAGTCAGCTCCAGAAGTTTTTGGCACAGTTGGTAAAGATATATTAATATATGTACACTAATAAATATTAGTTTAATTAATTAAGG
Organism: Dinotopterus cunningtoni; assembly: GCA_028565755.1. Lineage (NCBI taxonomy): Eukaryota > Metazoa > Chordata > Actinopteri > Siluriformes > Clariidae > Dinotopterus > Dinotopterus cunningtoni. The sequence continues at coordinate 9,792,768 of JAOTRS010000036.1, forward strand.
AAACCTTGTACTGAAAATATGAGCAAAATAAAACGCTGAATTCAAAGAAACCTTCTTTTACGAACACGGCAGCATTAAGTCTTCTTCTTCTTCATGAGACTATAGACTGAAACAGCAAGGACGCATCAGAAAATACTCCTCAATACTCCAGATCCTCCAGGGCCCTCACATCTTCTCTTCAGGCCACCTTATAAGGTTTCAATGTGGTTTGGGTCAGGAGACAGGGAAGGCTTGATCATAAACATGATACTGTGGGCACTGAACCATTTTTGTAGATTCAAGCATCAATGGAAGATATGTTTACAACCAAGTTGTAGCTTCTTGGCAAAGGTGGAAAGATGCATAATCTCCTGGTACTTTAGAGCCCATGATACACTAAAATAAGTCTTTGGTGAAAATACAGCCTCCCAAAAAAAAATCAGCCAAGAAAATCAGTGTTTGTTGACATAAAGGACCAACTTTCAAATAGATTTTTGATATGAATCTGGCGTCTAACAGGAAAGTTGCTGATCCAAAAATTCTTCTGCAAATCAGTTTTAAGGTTAAAAAAAAAAAAAAAAGTAAATTGGAAAAAAAGGTAATTCTTGGAGAGTGCTTTTGCCCCTCTACCCATCCTAGTGATTTGGCACTAATACAGGAGAATCCTGTTATAGGAAGACTCATTAAATCTCAGGTTGTCTCAAACTACTTAATTACTATCCTACCATAGAATACTTTCTATTTTCGCCACACTGAAGAATGACTGAGGAGATTTGGCCTTTGTGTGACCTCATATTTATACCCCAGTGAAACAGGAAGTCAACGAATACTGCTTAAGGTTTCCTAAACTCAAAGCTAAAACAGGAATTGAAACATGCTTCTGTTATACTTTGTTTATACCTGAAACTAGAAGCGTTTTTCACCAGAAACTTTTAAACCACCTTTACCAAGTGTGCCGAAAATTCTAGAGTTCACGTTCCACAAATATGAGCCCGCTCTTGACTGGTCATTTCAAGTCTAAACATCCTAGTAAGTGAAAGCAAGCAAACATAGCAGGCATAGCACGAGTCAGAATTCGGCACGTTTTTACATGTCGGGGTAAACAGTGGAAATTCTCTCAACGTGCTGTTGTGTTTTATTCTGTTTGTGCGACACATTCGTCAAGTCAAGTCAAGTCAGGTGTTTTTTGTTGTCATTTCAACCCTTTACTGCTGGTACACGGTGAAATGAAACAACATTGCCCAGGACCAAAATGCTTCATAAAACAACACAAGACTACACAAGACTCCACTTGATTAAAATTGACGACACAGTCCAATCACTAACAAAACAAAACAATGTTCGTAGACAAGTACAAAGTAGTGCCAAGCAGTACACAGTTCAAACGTGATAAACTGCACAAAGATATTGCGATACTTGTAGCTATTGAAGTAAAACACAGGCACACCTTTTTGCAGAAATAGTGCAAATGATCTACCAGGGACCACCTGATGCAATATCATGATACCTAGATGCCGATTCAGTCTGATTCTGTTAATATCACGATTTTATAAATATCCCGATTGGATCTTTTTTCATATTTCATTACAAATCTAAACAAAATTCACAAATCGTTTTACAAGATGTTGAGTTGGCTGTTAAGATGTGAACAATATAGAGCACACCACCTGAAGGAGTATGAAGGAACTGCACCATTTAACCACCTCAAATGCAGAGGGATATGTTCAGGTGCTACAGGCTCAGCTTTTCAATCAGGTGCTAAGGAATGACTGTGTTGAAAGCTGAACTAAAGTCTATGAACAGCATTCGAACATAGGGTGTGTGTCCTTATTGTCCAGGTGTGTGAATGCCAGATGGATGGTTGGTGTCTCATGACGAGCTTCTAGAAACTGGTGGGTGTGAGTACGATAGGACAGTGTGGGTTGAGGCGGGACACAGGATATTCCTTAGGTACAGAGTCAATGGTGGTGACCTGTGGGAATAACGGTGCTGCTCGGAGAGATGTTAAAGATGTCAGTGAGAACATAGGCAAGTTGGTCTGTGCATCCTCTGAGCACTCTGTCAGGAATGTTGTCTACTCCTCCAAGGTGGTGATGACCCACTGGTTGCAGCCTCCCTGAACATGTGCAAGTCAGGGTCCTCACAACAGTCCTGTAGTGCAGAGATGCCTCCAGCTGACTTAAGCTTGAATGCTCATCGTCAGTCTTACTCTACTCTCAGCTTTAAACACCTTTTGTGCATTTCTTCGGCTACAAGCATCAGAATCTTAAGGGCTGTGTTTAAAAAAAGATGACAAAATGCTTATTGTGTCACTCTAATGAAAATGCCTGGGTTTGTTTAATCTATCAATTAACATTGCTGATGAAAATGCTTTTGTAAAACTCTTTTGTCACCTGATCAGTAACAACACCTACAAACAAAAACTGTGCCAAAAATAGTTCTAAGGTGAGGAAAAAGCCAAAAACAACAACATAATCAAAAATTATGACTATTAAAGCCAAATTAGCACTCACTGGGAATCCTACACCATAAATCAGAGGTTTGTCTCATCCAATTCTAGTCATTTTACTAACAACTAATAACAACAGTATGCTGCACTGAGTTTAAGCCTCCTTCTCATCCATGAAAAGCGAACACTCTTTACTTTCCTGCAGCCAACTCTACCGGAACAGCGCATGGCAACCAGCCACTTTGCCTTTTGTTGCCATGACAAACGGGACAACCTTTTGTGTGGTGACGTACATGCAGCGGAAAAAAGAACGCTGTTTTGGCACCTGGGTGAAACTTGACTAGAATAAGAGACAGGGTTTTCCCTGTCAAACCCTGCCAGTGACCTATTAGTAGCTTGTGCTGCCGGAAGAGCCGGGTTTGTGGATACAATCTGACTCATTCAACACCTTCCAGAATGTCTTATGCTCCCTACCTTCTATTTACAAGCAAATGGTTATGATATTCAAAACACACTATAATTTAAGTGGACAAAATATTGCTATTTCATTGCATTTCAAACCTCTGAGACATTTAACTTAAGCGGGATAATATGTAAATAAAACAATAACAGGACATGCTGTTATGAAAAAAGCTAACTTCAAAAAGACAGGTTAGTGTGATTTTATAGATGCGTTTTAATGCCATGTTTGATTGTTTAAAGAATGAAGAGTAATTCTTTTATTTATCAGTTTATAGTTATATTATGCCAAGTTAGTTCTTTGCATTACCTCTGTTAAATTCAGAGGAAATAGACGTTGCTGATAACGCATTCTAAACAGCAGTCCACTTCCATGTTCATATTTTTATGATTGGCTATGATATTTGATTCAAGTCGTGCCCGAGAACACTATACTGTTCCCGAGAGCTGAGGAAAGTACTCTGCATAAATAAAACATTTCAGCATGCTTTGTTCAACTTCTTATTTATTCAAACAAGATTTGTGAAGATCAGTTTGAAATCGACGACCTTACTACTAGAGACGTGCGATTTAATCTATTTGGCAATTTAATCGAACTTTTGTTGTTCGATTCAGTTAATTCAGTTTTCATGAATTAATTCATTCATAAATGATGGCGACTTTTTAAATAAATATTAAATGCTATAAAATTGATGGATATTCCACAGCCTTTGCAGAAAATACAAACTGTTGACATTTTCCCACTTTTGCAAAAGTATTGCGTATTCTCTTTTTGAAGTTAAAAGGAGTTGATGCAATACCACCACCTCCTGGCTTGGAGTGTAGGGCAGAAGATTGGCTGGCAGGAAGAAAAGATGACTGCTTTGTAAGAGATGTGTCATTTAAACAACCAACAAAAGTTATGCAGCATTTCAATGTTTAGTAAATAAACTTTTTTAAATTCTTGAAAAATCGCAGTGCTCAAAAATCGCAGTGCTCTACAGTCTATGTATGATTCACAGATCGACTTAATTTCATTTCTTAAAATAGTACTATGTAATTTAGAAAAGGTTTATTTTTAAAATCCATTGATGATGGTGATATATACTCAACCACTACTTTTAAAGCACTTTTAGCAGCGAAATGTGTACAATACAAATACAAAATATAGTTGCAAGCAACGATGAGCGGGCCCAAGCACCCTGCACCATCACCACCAGGGCACACCGCACAACCTGTTTGTCTTTTGAGTGTGTTAAGACCTACAAAAAGCTATCGCTGCACTGGTGCGGCGCACAACTTACACACTTCACACAATATGACGTATTAGGACTGATGTCAGCTTGGGCCCTAAATACTTGTCATCTGTGTGTGTGTGTGTGTGTGTGTGTGTGTGTGTGTGTGTGTGTGTGTGTGTGTGTGTGTGTGTGTGTGAGAGAGAGAGATGTGCGTTTGAGTGTTAACATTTGTGATGTGTATGTGTGTACAAGAGGCCGCAGATGCTGGAAAAAAAAAGTCTTATTTTATCACTTTTCAGTGTAAGTTTAAGGCATCGTCACGGCTGACCCATTTGAGATATCAAACAATTGATACGATTACAATTACAATTTTGCATCCTTAATGTCTTTAGATCACAGAGGGCCGGTTTGGAGGCGATCGTATAAATTTCCTAGGAGGATTAGATCAAAAATCCGCCGGGTGCGTTTTGGCTCACGACCCAAAATACTTTAACTGACTTTCTGTTAAGTTGAGCCCAGGACATGAAGTGCGAAAGTTGTTCAGCTCATGATCAAAATCTTGTGCATCCAAAATCTTGTGCATCCTAATGGCAGCAGATTCCAACCTATCTGCCAATTTCCATGGGTTTTTGAGCATGTTAAGACCCCCAAAAAGCCCAAAAGGGTGGGAAAAAAATCCTTATAAAAACAAAAGGGTGCTGCGCACCCTATAGTGCTTGGGCACTAACTGCTTATTTTTGACCAACTGATTCATAATACACTGGGATGCACCTATTCAACATTTCCATTCCAAGGTTATGCAACATAACAGAGATAGTGGTAGAGAAAAAAAAAATGTGTTTACATTCCATGTCGTTAATACATCCATTAAAACAACAAGCATACACAGCATGGAATAAATCAACAAATCCAAATATGTTACTAGTTTAGACCATGTATAGACTAATGCACACACATTATTAGACGTGTTTGGACTAAAATATGACAGGCAGTTTATACAGTAGTTGCATTAAATGCTGTGCAGTAATTGGTTACAATGAAATGTGTTCATCATATTGCCTAGGTTGTGCTGAAAATAATGAAATTACTGCACGATCCAGAGCCCTATATATGTTTGTTAAAAATAAACCTAACAAACAGCAAAACAAACCAAAAAAAAGGTTAAATTGCTGTAATTTTTTGCCTGATAATCAAAGGCGGTGTTACGTTCTTAGAGCAATGAATAGGACTTATTTTACTTACTTCACAAGTGCAAAAAGTTTGAGAACCCCTGTTGCAGTCTACAAGTGCTATTGTGCTGTTTGGTTTGTTTATATCTGGGCGTTACCCTCGAACACTAGACAGTTTGTACAGAACAGAGGATCAGTTAGAGGCAAAAAGAGGATGTTGTCAGAGTTTGCACTGCAGTTCAAACAACACATGGGCAGATTTTTATTTCTGTTTTCCCCGAAAGAGACTCTAGCACGAGAGGAGATGCAGCAACAGCAGAAGGCCAGCTCGGTGTGGTGAAGGCTCGCGGGCTGCAGCAGTGATGCGCGCGAGGCCGCAGTGAATAATGACATCATCAGTGTGTATTGATCTCTCAGTGAGGCCGGGTAAACACACTGCAGGCACATCTGCACACTGTTTTGTTTAAGAAAATATCGCGTATTCGATGGTATATTAAAAAATAGTCATAATGCGAGCGTCGTGTTCAACAGCCCTTTTATGAATGAGTGAACGGTTAAAACGGTTAAAAGTAGCCCAGGATTCACACTGCACAGTTTAAACCGGATACCGTTACAGCCAGTAATCGCTCTCTCAGCACTGATTTTTGCTTTAAACTCATTATTTTTGTTCCTCCCTAGTATAGCAGGGAAACCTCATATGTGGCGCTAAAACACAAATGTAACATATTAAACACAGAAATAAACCCACTCTCGTTACATACTACTTACACAACACCAGTCCCGGCTTGTTGTTATCGTCGAGATGTTTTTTTGAATATATTTCGAGTTCACAGCTGGCGGAGTACAATTCAAAACCCTTGGCTTTGTTTATCTCAGCAATACCACCGATTATAACTGAAAAAAAATAAACGAACAGAAGCTAATGAAGATATAACTGGGCGTTTTGAATAACGCAGACTACCGTTCAGTCGCTCCGCTGTGGCTGCACTAGAGCGCGCGCGCTGCCGCCCAGGTTCGAATCTACCGTTAAAACAGCCGGGTTGCCAGATCGAAGCTTTATATGTAGGTGAACATGGTGTACACTAGGGCTGATGAGGCGTACTGAGCTCTGAGATAACCCTAGGGGTCAAGTGATATAAAATACATCATGCTGAAATAATAGTAATAATAATAATAACAATAATTAGGAAGCAATGTGGCTTAGTGGTTCTAAGCACTGTGGCCTTGCACCTCCAGGGTCCAGGTTTGATTCCCTCCTTGGATCTGTGTGTGTGTTTGTGGAGTTTGCATGTTCTCCCCGTGCTTTGCGGGTTTCCTCTGGGTACTTCGGTTTTCTCCCTCATTAGGATAATTGGTGTTCCTAAATTGTCCGGCGATGGATTGGCACCTCATCCCCAAAGTCTCCTAAGCTCCAGGCTCCCCGAGATCACGTACAGGATAAGGTGGTATAGACGATAAAAAAGTGAGGCTCCAGGATCGCAGGAAACCTGAAGCCTATTTATCTCTGGTATTTTCAGGAAATCTATTGCAGAGTACACACATTAACACACCACACACACCCTCATTCATACACTACCTAATGCAAATAACCTAATCTGCATGTCTTTGGACTGTAGGAGGAAACCGGAGTACCCAGAGGAAACCCATCAAGAACAGGGAGAACATGTAAACTCCATGCACACAGAACCAAGGTGGGAATCGAACCCGGCTCCTGGAGGTGTGAAGCCACAGTGCTGAGAACTAAGCCAGCATGCTGCCAATAGTGGTAATGTTTTTGTTGGTCTTTCAGCTGCTACCATCGAGGGGTCGACACTACAGATCCAAGCCAATCCACACACAACCTGGCGCAGGTTTTGAGCTGGATACCCTTCCTGATGCAACCCTCTCATTTTATCCGCGCTTATAATAATAATAATAAGAAGAAGAGATGGTGTTACTGCCTCACAGTCCTTGGTTAGTATGTATGGAGTTTTACATGTGTACGGGGTGTATGGAGTGTCAACATGGATAGAAATTTGTGGAAACTGACAAGCATTGTAAAAGAACTTAAATCTTTACAACACTTGAATAATATCTTACACTAATTCCCTTTTCTATAATTGCCAAAAAATGTAATCACTATCTAATGCAATTGCCTTTTCACTTTTGTAATTTCCTATTTGTCGTACATTAATATTTAATATGGAATTCCACCAGCTGCTATCTTATGGGTCAGGAAACATCCATGTTGATGTTATATTTCCATAGCCAAGTGTTTTACCTTTGTTAAATTAACAATGCTTCTCCACTGAACAATGAGGCCCACCACCCCAAGTGTGAACACAGGACTAGCCAATACCTACAGCAGCATGTTCCACCAGTACAGCTGAGCTCAGCAACCTATCCGTACTCCTGTTGTTGATTTTCCTGCACTAAGTGAGATGAGGCATAATGAAGTATCTGTGCAGAATTTGGGTGACCTTCTTGATAAAGCATTCAAGATCCAAGTATTACTTGCTACATATTAAAGGTTAAGATTTTGGTAGCAAGTTTCCTTGCTTATTGGTGTGTGCACCAAGCCACAAATGGGGAAGTGAAAAATAGTGCAAATTAAAGTGCGGATTGATCACAATATTGTCACCGACTTATCCAGATTAATGTCTCTGACTGGAATTGCTTCGTTCTGAGCATAAACATTTTCTATAGTAGCATCTGCCACATTTTTCTCAATATTTTCAGTAGTCATTTTTGATAGTAATTTAATGTTTCAAGTAAATTTTTCCTCCAACAGTAACAAAGTCATATTCAAATTTACTATAGTGTATGTTACATTTCTTTCCCTTGATGCAAAATCTTCACTCTTTTACTTGGAGAAACTCAGACCCAAATTGCTCCCTCTTCATATTGCTAGGACACAACATAACTTATTGCCGTAGAACCACATTGGAGATTCATCTTGAGGAAAACGACCTGTCTTCTATGACTGAAAACAATTGACTGGGAGATTTGCCAAGATGGCCACATATTGAGCGAGCAGACATTGATCAGGACTGTTCTGTGAAGACTGTGATCAATCAGCGGTCTGCACTATTTTAAGTTCTGCCCACATGTCTCTTTAGTGGTAGTACCTGGCAAGAAGTGTAGTTCAGAATGGGGACTCAAGTACAGTATGGTTTGCCTGGTGGTAGAAATGGAGGATCACTGGTAACATAACAAGCCTTACCACACTGTGCTGTAGAAAGTGCTGTACCTTACACTTCTTGGAGCTTCTAGGAGCTTTAGAGAAGCTTTAGAAAATCCCCTCCTTCTAGCACGGGTAGTTCTTTAGTTATGTGTGTTATGAGGTAAAGTGACATGCACTTGACCAGGATACACCTGGTTAACCATTTGTAATCAAGCCTTGTTGAATCAAGTTGTTCACTAGAACAACATTATTATACGACTGCTTTATTGCATAGTTCCTGGGTTAAAGTTTTCTGCCATGTTCTGAATACAATGTGTTGCAATAAACCCCATGAACCCCATAATGTGAAGACTGCAAAATTCAGAAAACATGACCTTACCATTGATTTAAATGTAAATACCATAAATTAGTTAGAAACACAAATTTCTCCATAATATGTGCAGCTCTGGCTACTTTTTTCTGATTTTGTTCTACTGGACTTTCAAATAAATATTCTCATGGACAGTGTTCATCTTTTGTTTTATCCTGCCTAAGGCTACAGAAAATATTCAGAGGGTAAACGATCCAATCTGGCAACCCTAGTCCATACTGCTGCAGCCCACGCCCAAACTCAACAGCTCAGAGCTGCAGCTCCTCTGGCCTTCACTAATGTTCACACATTCAAGCATGTAAATAATCATTTAATTTTACATACAAACAGCCTTAAAAACATGCATATACTCAAGGAGGATTTTTAGTTTATTGGCTGATTATTGAACACTGTTACTTCTAGAAAGGCACTCATGTAAAGTATCTTTAGTTGTAGCTACT
>JAOTRS010000036.1:9806556-9830081 GCA_028565755.1 Dinotopterus cunningtoni
AAAAATAAAATAAACTTCTTTTACTCATTGTATCAAAGAGAGGAAGGACCAAATATGGTACCTTTAAAAAAAAAAAAAAAAAAAAAAAAAAGGTACTAAACTGTTCCTTTTTTGTCTGCTGGGTGATTTCCATTTCAGGATATTTTTTCTATTTTGATTTATATTGATTTGAAGGGAACATATAAAAAATATTATAAATAGCTAATATGTACAGTTCTAATGGCACACTAGTCTCATGTTTCACTTAGTACTCCATTTAGAATCCCTTTTAGTGAGCGTGTACAATATGGCTGCATCAAAATATCATCTATTTATTTATTCCTGTATAACGTAGGTAATACGTGTACATTGTTATTTGTAAGCAGCACCATGTTGCCATAGAGTAGTCAAAGTCAAAGGAAAGGGCGAGACACATAGAGACAGAGTGAGAGAGGAATTAAATAGGAAGTGTATTTTTTGTGACTCCTACCTGTGGAGGGGCGGAGCTTGGGAAAGCCATGGTATGTGCCAGTATAGTACAGTACTTAGAAGAGGAAAGAAGGAGAAAGAGAGCTACTTCGCTCTCCATCTATATCGAGTAGAAAACAACAAATCACCTGTCGGACGTTATTGGATTGTTTTCTCATTGTAGGTGGCTAATACTGCCTTTGGTTTCACTCAGAATGGTGATCGGAAAAGCTGACGCTCAGGAAAGAGGCTTCAGCTCCAAGGTAAATATAGCCTTCAGTGCCTGAGCAACAGGTTTGTCTAGTTCTTTCACAGGGTCAATCTGAACGTGTACCTGATTTCTTTTCAGTTTTCATGTCTGCTCTAGTCCTTTTAACCAGAGATGAAATATAAATGACACTAGAAAGTGTGCCATATACTAGATCAGTTGAAAAAGTCACTAGATTGTATTTCCTGACTATGAGACTGTCATATGTCATTATGGAGTGTCATTGAATATTATAGGCTTATGGTTATAATCAGTGGGCATTACTATACCATTACAGCAAGAAAACTAATAATTTGTATTTTTAGACTCTTGTTTACTCTTACATTTATCTCTGGAGCTTTTGCTTGAACGTCTTGAACTTCAGCTCTATAATATGCTCGTATATTTCTATTAATAATGACACTGTCGATTTTTTAGTGTTCGTGCCATATAAATCCTTACTGTAACTTCTGTCTTCTGACATAATCTCATGTATTGGTTTTCTCTTTTAAACCAGATTAGAAATATTTACTGTCAACATGTACACAGCATTTTCCAGGGACACTTTTGAATTAGGTTTATGTTTTACACATGTTCCATAAACACTTACTGCCTACATTACTATATTTATTATGTATATCATGATGGTTAGGACATAATAGAATTTTATTTAGACCTGTGCTTAATTCAAAGTACAGATTAACAAAGTTATAAAGTTACAAAGATAAATGTAAATTCCATGTATACAATCATTATGGTCGATAATGTTTTTATGATCTGTTTAAGTTTAAAAAGATTTTGTGACTCCAGGGCTGACATTATACAGTATACAGTATAACATAGTGAGCAGCATATCAACCTGGAAAAATTACTATTACTCATCATAGACCAGTATTAAACAATGAGACAGATATTAGTCCATAACCTATACTCATTTTATGAGCTTGCGAATGGGAATAAACTTTTCCAGTTCCAACATCAAGTTTAACATTAAAGTTATTCATACATAAGGGAATATATACTGTATAGTTCCACAAATCCACCTCAAATGTATTAAGTCACATTCCCATAATGAGTCTTTTGTTTCTCCTTTCATTAGTTACTGAATAATAACACTGCAGGATAGTTAACTTAAAAAAGCACAAAGGGTTAAACATGAGGTCATCCAGGAAGTGGTGATGATTCACTCTGCTGGCTTTTTTTAAACTCCAGTCCCTTGTAGCTCATAACAGTTCATTTGGGTATGCAAACGAAACTATCCGGTCACATCTATTCTTTTTTTAAAGATTCCATGCATGTTTGGTTTGATTCTCCGTCAATAAAAAGGCTTAAGCGCAACAATAAATCTGGTGCGTTGAAGTGTAGACATGAGGCGATAATGGAAAGCAAAGTAACTTCCTCTAGGTAAATGATGCATTTCAGATTGCTGTGATAATATTGCAAGGTGTACTGCAAGGATCTGTTCTGGGAGGCTAAAGTTTACTCAAGTGTTAGAATAGATCAGGTGTGCAGAGTGTTTTTACCCTGAGGCAAATTAATTTTAAACAGTGAAACAATAGTTTGAGTGGTCATGAATTACATTAACTAAAGACTCTCATACTTTTACTCAGATCGATGTAGCTTTTTTTTTTTAAATATATTTTTGGACTTCCTGGACAATGAAATGCAGGTTGATCCGCCTGAAATACTGCATGCCAGAGGCCTGGTGCTCAGTGTGTAATCATTCTTCAGGCCCATGCCTTGGTGATCTCATAGAGAAATGGGAAAGTATACTCCTCCCTTCGTACACAATGACAAAGGCTTAGATATGCTAGCCTTGAGAATGAATTTCACCTTTTAACTAGACATGCGAAACGTAATGCCTGTGTGAGAACCTGGTTCTGACTGGTTCATGTACTCTCTGGAATTCAGACTGTTTAAACAAGGGTTGTTCATAGTATCGGATACAGATATGCCTCGCTGTAACAAATAGCACCTCCTCCCTACCTGCTTGGTATCGCCGACATATTCTCTTCTACTTATTGACAACTGTCGAACAATCATATCACATTCTCTGTGTATCTCATTAGGCATGGTATCTGGTATCTGGTAAAAAAATGACCTCCAGGAAGACCAGCATCTTTTGTTTCCCCCTTATTTCTTTCTGTTTATGTTGGCATGTTTCCTTCTGGGGACTGATCAAATTTCCATGTTATTGGGCAAACATGGGAAAATGGGACTGCATATGGTTGCAAGGAGTGTACAAAGAAACAAAGTGTGTACACACACACACACACACACACACACACACACACACACAAACCATGGTCTCGTTTTTTATTAAACTCCTTTGATGTCACCAGTTTCCTATATGGGTTTCTATACACCTGTGTTAGTTTCTGTGTTCCTCTGCTTTCATCCTGCTGATGCCACATCTGAGTGCTTGGAAAAGAAGCTCGGGAGAACAGATGACTCTTTTGTGTAGGAGATTCGGCAGACCGTAATCTAGTGAAGCTTGGCTGAATCAGGGAATAGGTGTGTAATTTCACACAGATCAGCGGTGTGCACATCAAGGAAACAAGAATAAGGTGTCTATTGCTCAGAGCGGTAAGAACATCAGCTAAAGGGGTTAAAGATTATGCTTTTTATTTCTAAAGTTCTAAAGTTTCTTAAGGCTAAAGTTCTTAAGCTAAGAACTGGATTATTAATAATTGGTTACAAATGAAAGATATTGCTGTAAGCTATTTAGCATTACATTTTAAGAATTCTGAAAACAGACAAAAAATAAAAATAACATAAATGAAAACTGTTAGAATTTTGCAACATAAAACACACGTAAAAAATGAAAAATTGTGAACAATACATATCTGCATATCATTTTTTCCTTAGTAATTTGCAAGATTTTTTCTCTATGGGTTCTGCCATTTTAAACAAACAAGCAAAAAAGCTATCAAGGAAACAGACAGAGAAACAGAGAGACAGACAGACAGACAAACAAATAACACTTAGTCTAACACCTGCTGTTAAATCATTTAGAACACAGTTAATCATTGACAATTTTAGCAAAACTGGGCATTATCTTCTGTGCAATATTCAACCCTAAGACTTTAACCAGTCTGGTAAAGGGTGAATTTCTTATTTGCCTTTCCATTCTCAGCTTTTCCAGCTAGTCAGCTTAGATATCTGCCTATATATATATAAAAAACTATTAATAAAATATGTTAGTATTTTGAAAATTAATGTCTGTCCATTAAATCTGTAGATCATGGGTGTTGATCTTTAACAAGAACTTTGACACGTTCCCTAGTAATGAGAAAACAACATAAAACCTGTTTACTTGTGAGACACTGGTAATGGAATAGATGCCTAAGGGAATTTGCATCAATAACAGTTAAAATTATGTAATTAATCCCACATAATCAATAATAAAGTTACCAGCAAAACAAACAAAGCATTCTATATGTAGTTTTATCCAAATGTTAAACATTAGAGCAATACAGATTAGAGTAACTACATTTTTGCACTAACCTTTACTGACCTCTTTTACATGTGAGTTTCAGGGGAAACCGGTTTTCTTAGCTTTTTTATCAGTATAGGAAACTTGTGAAAAATGTTGTTTGTGGTAATCACTCAGTAATCACCAGGCAGGTGCTTGATGCAAAGACACTTTGTAGTTTAAAGAAAGCCTAGTTGTAACTTTACCTTGAAATGATAGTATTTAATTGAAATAGCAACAGGTGGCGTGGTGTCTTAGTAGTTAGCACTGTCTCATTGCTCCAGGGTTTGAATCTTATCTCCGCTCTGTGATTGAATGACCTCCTTGTGCTTGGTAGAGTTCCTCCAGGGTACTCTGGTTTCCTTTCACAGTCCAATGACATACAGTACGGTCTAGTTTCCAAATGGCTTGTGGTGTGTGATGTAGGTTGTGTGTATGTGTATGTGTATGTATGTGTGTGTGTGCTTGTGCCAGGTGATGGATTGGCACCTCAATCAGGGTATACCATCCTTGTGTCCTAAGTTCTCTCAGTTAGGTTCCAGGAACCTAGACAGAATAATTTAATGCTTTAAATTTAAAAATGTAAATGCTTTACATAATGCATTTGTAAAGTTATTTAAGAAAACAATACAATAGAAATCCAACACATTTAATAAAAAAGACATAATTGATTAATAGATTGAATTAAATCAGAATGACAAAAGTGCAATCTTTAACTTAGTGTTTAAAGGTGGCAACGGTTGGGGCAAGTCTAATTTCCAACAAAGCCGAGTCCAGTGGCAGGCGGAATAATCAAAGCTACTAGAAAAAGCTTTCATTTATCAGTGTTTTTAATTCCTCTTCCTTTTTTAACTTATAGTTAGTGCAGATTTCCTCCTATTCTGTTACAGTAGTGAACCTGGCCCTCAGTGTATAGCTGGCTTATACCATCTCCTCTTATTTCCCAGAGTACTGGTAAGGGCTTGAGGCTCCTGTAGAATCATGCTCAGCTCTGTACTGTTGCATAAACCTTCATTGCTCATCTTTAGAACCCTTGTGTAATCACTGGATGAGGGATAAGACAACAAAAAAAATAATTTCTGTAAATGCAGGTTTGGACATAGTATGGATCGGAGGTGGGGGTGGGGGGTTGGTTCAATTATTTAAGTGTTTACCATGTTAAAAGTGAGTAAAAAGAACCATGAAAGAATATTATTTCATAAACAAAGAAACAAAGAAATTGCCTTGTTTTGTTATAAGATGTAAATCACCAGATTTGTTCTGAGATAATGTCGGATTATACGGATCGTATTGTTATTGTTGCTGATTGATTTGTACAGAACATCTGAACTTTTGCTAAGGTGGTAATTGCGCTGTGGTTTAGCTCATCGCTGATAACTGATCATTAGAAGGCTTACACATCAGGAGAACATGAAGAAGCTTTATGCACATGAGCTTAATCCATACCTGCAAAGACAAGTTTTTTTTCTGGTTTTAACAAATCAGATCAAAGCTTTGTGTTAAAATCGGCATGTCTACAGTATATATCAGTTTTTTTACAGACTGCAGACTGCAGTTTGTGTTTGATTTGTGTGAGTGAGCCTAGAGTTTTAGAGTATGCAGAAATGTGAACCTTGGTTAATGATTGCCTTGGGCATGTAGTCTCAATCAAACACGCTGGTGCAAATGTGCTCCACCTCTGCATCAGGCTTTACCCTGATAGAAAATTGGAGAAAGTTAACAGTGCGTAATCAAAGCTACACGATGTGACTTAAGGAGCACGGGTATACACCAGTGAATTTGCAAACACCATCTTGTGGGTTGGCTCTTTATCAGAACTGATGATAACAACAGAGCAGGGCTGGTTTATGAGGGCTTGCAGGCAGCTCTTTGATTTAATGCCATATTTTATAATGGAGAACTGCAACTGTACAGTAGGTTGATTGACCTCCATGATAAACCAGTACATGACAGTGAAATATTCTAGTATACGTAATGGCTTGGAAATTATAAATAAAAGTTTCCAGTGTTAAATCATTAGTCTTTAAAATTATGTTGGCCTTGTCTGTCTGATAACAGATAACAGTTTGGTTATGGGAAACTGTTCCATGAGAACAGATCGATATTGCGTTTTCCCCACAGTAACTTTCCCATGAGAGTGTTTACTGAAACTAAAGACATGCACTCATTTACATTTCGTACAGACTTTTACCCTACAGACAACCTACATCACGTAATACATGAGCACCATATACAAGGGCGTTCAAATCAAACCGAGACTTTTGATTGTACAGAATAGCAGAACACTGTAATCAGAGTAAAACTTCATTTATTTTTCTGTATAATCCACCGCTACACTAACACACTTATCCCAACATTTCACAAGAGCTTGGATACCATCAAAATCAGTTTTAAACTAAATTTCATCAATTTGACTTGAATGCCCCTCATACTATGCACGTCTTTTGATGACACCATATGGTCGAAAGAATAGTCACATGATAACACTAAACATTAGTAACATTTTCTCCCTCATACTGTATCATGACCAGTCTGGGTGCTCCATGTCCTAGTGTCATTCTTCCTGTCAAACTTGTAAAGCAGCATTCCTTACTGGATTTACACTGGAATGCCCGTGTCAGTGTTTGAGTATGTGGCTATGGGTTGCATAAATGTGTTTACGAAATAGAAGCTCCTAAATGATCATGAAGACATGGTACATAGTAGGGGACGGGTTGTGATATAATTACAACTACACCTCTGCCAGTCTTATGCACCGAGCAGCCATAACTATACCACTACCACCATCAGGTGAAATCAGTCAATTATGTACACCAGTACACTAGTGACAGGATCATGGGCAACTGCGGGTTATCTGTCTCCGTGGTGACCAAAGGCCAGCTCATCCGGTCTGATCACACAAAAAAGCTAATGTAGCACAAACTGCTGATAAAAGTCAATGCTGGCCACAATAGCACGATATCAGAACACCTAGTGCATCAGAACCTGTCATGTATGGGGCTTAGCAGGGTTCGAGGATGTTGAAAAGACATCCAAAATTCCCCACATCTTAATCTGACCGAGCGTCCATGTGATGTGCTGGACAAAAAAGATTTGATCTTTGCCTGTTGCAGTAGTTGGTTAGAATGACTGGCAGTTATTTATATCTGATATGTAGGAGAATTTACACTTTTCTACTTTACTGCACTTTTACAGTAGGTCTCGTCTCAGGTCTGTGTACGTGGAGTTACATGCCTGGTGGGTTTCCTCCGGGTACCTACTGTAGGTTTCCTCCCCATGTAGTTTTGGCCAATTGGCCTTCCCAAATTCCCAGTAGTGTGTAAGTGAGTGTGTATGTGTTTGTAGAAATGTTTAAGTATTAAACTAATTTTAACATAATAAAACCTTAAATAAAATCCCTACATAGTGCACACAATATGGATACTCAATTATAGACCTAATATACAACTTTTTTTTGCACTACATCACTGTTTTCTGGTATACAGAAGAATTAGCTTGGAAACATCAAAAGTCAAATGTGAAAGAAGTAGTAACTAACTAAACCCATCAGGACGTCAATTTCAACAAAGTAATTAACATGAAAAAAAAAAAAATAGTGACAAGATTTCTCGAGGACAACATTTTGGACATGTTCTATATCACTGGATGAAAGATCCAAATATTTATTTTTAGACTATGTTGTATTTAAGGTGTTCCTGGGTCCCGGGGCTCCAGCACGGTTCTCCATATAAATGTTCTTCCTCTGCTCGCATTTGTTTCACCATCAACTAGAAGACAGTTTGTAACATTTTCCCCAAATGTATTAAATCTATTTAATCGCAGATTATGTTTAAATATTTGAAGTACGATTTGCAATAAAAATGTTCTACTTAACTAGGAATGGATACAGAACAACTGACCTCATCACCAATTCTGTAATAGAGTTGGACACTTAATGCAATGTACTGTATTTATCTATGTTTCCTTAAAAGTGTCTCTTTTCTCCAGGAGGACACTGCCATATAAAAGGATTTGCTGCATGAATTTCGTACACAGAGATGGAGCTAAAGGTGTGGGTGGACGGTGTGCAGCGTGTTGTCTGCGGCCTGTCCGAAGAGACATCCTGTCAGGATGTGGTCATCGCTCTTGCTCAGGCAATAGGTGTGTATTAGCATGCAGGCGCTGTGTGACAAATGAGCTGTTGTACTGTTTTATTTTGCCTAATGGATATTTCTTAACAGAGTTTTGTAAATTAAATATAGTGACAATTGAAGGACTGTTTTGTGCCAAGAACTGCCAGAACTGATGCCAAACGTACTGTACCGTTTAATGGGTGAGATCCTCGGGAACAGTCTGTAATCTTACAACCCTCTGTTCTCTGGGAGGTGAAAAAGCTGGCAATATTTACCTCCACTACATCTGAGCCCAACCCCTTAGTTATATATATACAACATGAGTTGTCTATAAAGACAAAACAGAAAAGTCTCTTTTCTGGCTAGGAGAGGAGCTAATTGCTAGCCTGAAAATAATACAATTAAAACAAAAGCTAACCTGCATTACAGTATTACAAATCATAGTTTGTCTAACAGCTGTGCAATAATATACCTATGTTTCAGGGCAAACAGGTCGCTATGTCCTTGTCCAGAAGCTGAGAGACAAAGAACGTCAGCTTGTTGCTAATGAGCGTCCACTGGAAGCCCTGGCCAAACTTGGCCAGTTGAGCAGTGAAGTACAGTTCATCCTGCGACGCACTGGACCCACCAGCAGCCAGGATTCTGACTTGGACCGAGTACCTTCATTACCAAAACTCCTGGACCCAGAACCTCCGAAGACTAAAATCCCCAAAAAGGCTCTCAGCTTCAACCTAGGGCCTTCTACCTCTTCACAAACTTTTGTTAAGAAACCCAAAAATGTGCCAAAGGACTCTCCGGAGCAAAGAATGCCCCTCGGTCCTCCTGGATCATCCCACGCCCAAGCTGGCCCGTCCAAAGAGGAGGTCTTCCGGCAGATTCTTCAGCAGCAGACCAGGTTGCAGGATCTCCAGTCCCACTTGGAAAACCTGGAAAAACAGGCCTGGGTTTGGGAGCAACCTTCACCTCCAAGTTTTTCCCCAGACTTTATAGAGGAAATGAACTTTCTGGGGAACAAATTTCAGCAAAACGAGGAAGAACTGGCCCATGAGGAGTACTGGGAGTTTGAGTATCACTCTGAGATTGAAAAAGAACAAAGTATGCTTAAACAACTAAGACAGCTTAACGTAGCGCTAGACGAGCACAACCGGAGAATTCATGAAACGGAAACTCAGTTTGGGAGACTTGAGCATGACATGCGTTTACAAGAGGACAGGAAAAATGGTATGCGTCATACACAAGGCAACGTGGAGCAATCTCTGGAACAGATCAGGGTGCAGCTGAATACGGTGCAGCATCAGGGATCTGAACTCACCTCTTCCCTGGAGGAGACAGAAAGGGGTCTCAAGAAGGCAGAGAATGTGCTGCAGGTAATACGCTCTCATTCACTAGTTTTATTAATACCATTATGGCAGGAAATAATGTTATATAAATAGAACTCTGCATTCTTTATGGAAATTTGGTGAATTCAGGAAGATTTGAGATGGTTGTGTGTAACTGGGACCAGAAGGTAATGAAGCATATATGTTCCTGATTTAACTACAATCAGAAGCTCCTATTTTTACACCATGGGTGCTCACGGAATATAAAACAGAAGTATTAAGTTCTCCTGATCATTCTTTCTTTGCAATGTGATACTAGCGTACCATGCCAAGGAAGTTTGAATTATTAACACTGGTAACATTGTGTCATTGTTATGCATGATCAAATCTGAAAAAAAAAAAAATAATAATAGTTTCCAGTAATAATTTACTTTTATGCTAGTTGTTACCTCGACTTAAATGATCACTGAAGTGTTATATGCTGTTTCATGGTTTACCTTTATATACTGTAACATGCAATACAGACTTTAAGGCAATTTTTTTTTTGTAATGTCTCGACCTGTTATAATGTATGATGTCTGGCTAAACTAAGCATTGTAAAACCTCTTTTATTTCCTGTTGAAGAGTTGCCCAGGCTTGTCACTATCCCCTCTGTACAACTGGTTAAATTAAGGCAGAGTTCAAAGCCTATTTTTTTAAAAGTCTTTTTTCTGTTTTTTTTCTTTTCTTCTAGAATCATGCATTGCACCGATAACACTGACAAAGGTATAAAGTTACGCAAACAAGATAATGTAAGCTCAGTGTGACTAAGTTTACCGCAGGGCAACTGCACCTAAAAGGTGCAGTTAAATTCTGGCTACATCACAACCTTGTCAACCACATTAGTGTTTTAAGGGCAGAATATCATGCCATTGTCCTTAAAGGTGCAATCATCCTTGCGCAAGCTCTAATAAATTCAAATTAAATTCTAATAACACACAGGAAAATGTCCTTATAAGGGGAAGGCACAAGTGTGTAGATTTAGGAATATTGTATTAATTGTAGCTGTTACACTATCCAGGGGTCCTTTTTCATGAACTAGAAAAACAGGCCTGGGTAAAATACTGGAAAAAGTCATTTTCCGCATGTCTTTGAATTTCTATTAAAACACACAAGACTAGCATTGTCTGACTTGTAAATTAGATAGTTTCAGCAGATTCCTTTTCAATAAAATGTTCTGGATGGTGACACCGTGTGGTGTGTCTACGCAGTGCTTACACTAACTGATAACACTAATAATTAAATAAGTAAATATTATACTAACATAACAAAAAAAAAAATCCTAACATATAAGACCAGGTGTGAAAGTGTAAAAGTGTCTTTATACTGTAATTAATATGAAACCATACAAGGAAAACAGAACCAACAGAGAAGAATTTTTTTGCTGCCCCCCTGTGGCTCGTTTATGAAATGACATTAGAGAAATCAAGGTGACCTCAACAGGTAAACAGGAACACTCGAAAGAAGAGGAAATATTTGAGGAGGCGTGTTTCAAATAAAGGTTATGTAATATCAATAAAAACAGAGTGTACGAACCAATCATTTCCTTTCCACTCAGTTTTACTGTGACTTTAAGAAGTCTCATTGAAATGCATTCTGTTTTAGTTATCATTAACTATCACTAAATCTCTCAATAACAAGTAATATGTACACTCTGATCTGTTGGTAGGCTAAGAGCAGGGAGCTGGAGGAACTTAATAAGGAACTACGGCAGTGTAATCTCCAGCAGTTCATCCAGCAGGCAGGAGTTCCTTCGCCTCAGATCAGTGTTCCAGCAGACGACCCAGAACTTGCTTACCTCATGCCAGATGGACAGAGCGATGAAGGTGAATAAAGTTATTATTAAAGTTTTTCCTTATTTGCACAATATTTGTGTAATTGTACTTTATAATTATGTTGCACGATTTCTACTTTAGCTGAGTGTTTTTAAAAGTGAACAGTTAATTCAAATTTCTTTTGAAAACATCACTTCATCTCTCAGTTAGATATTGACTATCGTCGAAGTTGTAACCATCATTGTAACATTGTTTGGACTTGACTTATTCTTGTAGAAATTAATAATGATACATATTTATGTAAAATACATATAGCTAGTAACAACAGTTGAACCTGTTGCTGAGGCTTTTCTAATTTGCGTGTGCATGTGTGTCGGATTAATATGCTTATTTTATAGTTTAACATGAAATTCGTTAATAAGTACACTGAATGTTTTAAAAGTGTTTAAAGAAAATTTAAGCTTAACAGTATATTATCAACCACCTGATATTTCACTGTTAACAGACCCTATAGCTGTCAATGTGCTTTAGTTGTGTTCACTCGTAAAAAAGACAAATCCCCTGCAAATATCAGCATAGAATCTTCTTTCATCTTTATTGTCAACTATGGTACTGTCACCTCTAACATACTGTATTCAGGCATTGACATAGCTATAATTATAATTAATGCATCAACATGCACATCACTAGAGCTACCAGGGGCGTTCAGGACAAACTGGGACTTGTGATGAAATTTCTCAAGAGTAATAAAAAAAAATTCTTAAAATACTTTAAGCATAGTACAGTGATAAGACTGTTAGCCACAGAAAAATATTTGAATAGCGCAAATGTTTTAAAGAAGGCTGTACGTCCATGAATAACATGATGAACTCAAATCACATTAAAGGAGTTCCTGGAAGGCCAGTGTTTCAGTCATGGCTGATCATGGCTCTGGCATACTGAGAAAAAGTTCTACCTTGATGCTACAAGCACTAGTAAAATGCTGGGATAAGTGCATTAGTGTAGCAGGGGTTTATATAGTCAATTAAAGGTAGATATTAACCCCCATAAATGCATTCTGTTATTCCACAAAATCCACAAATCCCAGTTTGACTTGAAACTGTCTTGTACTTCAAATCTTAAGGAACAGACCTAGTCAGAGAATGCAAAGAGATTGTTGGTCAAAGGTGCGCATCAGGAGTGGAATTCCAGTGGAATCCAACGGAATAGTTTGAATAGTTTTGAGCAGCCAAATATGAAGCCTGTGTTATAACAAAGATCATGAGGGAATA
Organism: Dinotopterus cunningtoni; assembly: GCA_028565755.1. Lineage (NCBI taxonomy): Eukaryota > Metazoa > Chordata > Actinopteri > Siluriformes > Clariidae > Dinotopterus > Dinotopterus cunningtoni. Next base: position 9,819,242 of record JAOTRS010000036.1, read on the forward strand.
TACTGGATATGGCTTAGTGCTTTATAAGATGTTTAGTGTGTAGTCATTCATTTCCAGTAACTGTTTTGTCCTGATTAGGGTCACTTTTTTTTTAATTAGACTATATGACTAATGAAAGTTGACACTTAACCATTACAACCATATGTGGGTCTTCCCCAAACTGTTGCAACAAAATTTTAACTATATAGAATGTCCTTTTTGACACTAAAAAGCCCAGGCCTTTTCCAGCTTGGCATTACCACTGTACACAAGGTGAGGTCCATGAAGGCATGGTTTGTCTAGTTTGGAGTGAAAGAAAGTAAGAGGCCTGTACAGAACACTGACCTCAACCACACCGAACATCTTTGGTTGAACTGGAAAGCCAACTGCACTCAACTGGCATCAGACCCTGGCCTCACTAATGCTCTTGTAGCTGCATTAAGACAATATGTCCTGAAATTTAGTGGAACACCTTCTTAAGAGATATAAAAGAAAAAGGGACTAAACCTGAAGTGTCATGTTCAAGAAACGCATATGGGTCTGACTGACCTGATGCTTTTGGTGTCAACATACTTTGGGCAATTAAGTGTATTTATTTTCAGAAATCGAAAGCAATGTATTGATCTAAAAATATCATGGTTGGGTACAAATAAAAATATGTACAGGGACAATTAGGATTGTTATAAATTTGTTGCCGGAGTTCTGTTCGTTTCCTTGTAAGTAAGAAACTGTCGTAGGATGGGAAAAACGGTCATGTTTTGGCAAGATGTTCAATGGAGATTCCATTTTTCAAGTGAATGTAATTACATCGTTCCAGTCTAACTAGTTTACTGTAGTTAGACAGCATGTTAAAGAGATGGATAATCAGGTGAATCACTCAACAGGCATTAAAAACTGACTTCACTGTCGTCCGTGCATCTCCAGAGGTGTAAAAATGCTTAAGACGTTGCTATGCACATTGTTGTTAACTCAAAATCAAACTTCATGTGAGCTTTTGTGCCTCGCGACATAAACCCTAACAATTTGCATCTCTTGTTTTATTATTTTTTTTGACTGTCTCACAGACTCAAATCACTCAGTGTTAGAGTTCAACCCTTACACCACTGCCAAGCAGATCCTGGATAACCCTCGCAGCTTGCAAAACCCACTGGTGTCCAGCCTCCATCCTGAGGGTGTGTATGTGTGAAATTGCTGATGCCTCTCAGTGCTGACTCTGCTGCCTTTCCAAGCTTCTTCTATTCCTGCTTCTCAGACTTACCGCTCTTCTCGCCGTGCTTCTCTCAGCTTTTCTTCTCCCTTCGGTTGACTTTTCACTTCAGTTTCTATGGGATACGTTTGTCAAGGAAAAGTGGTTGCTGAAATGACTTTTTATCTGAGTTATGGTAATGATTAAAGTCAGGCTTTATTGGTTAAAACCTAATTTTTATGGTTTATATTTTCATAATTCCAACAACTGTATAAAGCCAGTATATTTTAATATAGAACTACATGCAGTCCTGTGGATTGTGTGAACTTTCCAACACTGGTTTGGCCTGGGGCAAATTGATCACTAATACTTTTGTTTTCCGGTCCTGTTTTTTTTTTTAACTCTCTTAAAATAACCTGTTTCTGCTCACTGTCTTTTCCAATGGTGACCCCCTTATGAGCCACTAGTCAAAACTTCAGTTAATCAAGCTGTTGTTTAACCTTAATCCTAACCCTAATACTGTATAAATTTTATATGTCTTCAGCTGATAAGCCCTTATATGTTATCTTTCCTAACATACTGTATAAGACGACAGTCCTGAAAGGTTACAGAACTGTAAAGTATAAAGCATACTGTACCTATGTACTATAAAAGACCTAGAACAATTAATAAACCAATTACAAATATTTTGCTAAGTTTGTATTGTTAAAAGAGGGAAAGCACAAATTTTAATAGAACCAATGCCCTCCAAGACTGGAGTCTAACCCCCCTAAACCAATGAATCATAAACAATTTTAAATATTAGAAAGGGTTAACTTCAGATCCTGTTTTGTTTTAAAACAAAACTGAAATAGTAATTAATAATATTAATAATAATAATAATAATAATAATAATAATAATAATAATAAATCATTGTCCATCTCAGTAGAAAGCTCAATCCATTTTTGTGTCTTTCAGTCCTGCAATCGAGGGAGGTGTCATGGCGATAAAGACGGGATTACAAGCCTAAGGATCTAGTCACTTTATGTCCTGTCTACATAGTATGATTTTCTAATTAAGCATATATTCTATAAAATCTGTTTGTGAAAATATAATGTGGAAGCACACATATGTAAATATTGTTATCTATGTAATTATTATATAGCTTAAGATAAATGTTCAATGTATTTTATAAAAGTTGTATTTTTTGTTCATGATTTCTAAACACATCTGTAAGCAGCTTGCATTATTAAACATCTGATACAAAATGACTGAAATTGTTTTTTTTTCCTGTTGCCAATAATGCAATTCTCATCTAATAGAGTCTCCTACATTTTTTTACCTTTCAAATATAACCCAAGCCCAAAACATGTCATGTAGTAATAATAATAATACAAATTAAAGTTGTAGGTAAAATAAATAAGGTTGGGTTATACAGCGTTTACAATGTGTAAGTGTGAAATATTGTAAGATAAGCTACAAACAACTAAATTTATGATAGGGTAGTGTGATGCCTCATGATAGTTTATTATTATAATTTTTTATTTATCAATGTACAATTCATTATTCATATAATGCCCATGCGACCTGTTGTCATTTACAGCTGCTATGAACTATGGAAGTCCATAAGGGCCAAGAGTGTTGTATTTTAACTCATGTACCCAAACTTGTTTTCTCAGAATCACACTTTTTTTTTTTCATGGTGTCAATATACAGGGACTAGGGATTATGGATACATGTTGTATTATAATTATAATCAGAAATCGACACAAGAGGATATACAGAAAGTGGTGTACTGGTAAAGTTGCAGACCTAGTGTTCTACAGTAGGTTTGATTTTCAGTTTGGGTTATTGTGTGAAGTTTCTTTCTTGTTTTCCTCATTTTTCGATTTGGGATCAATAAATTATTATTAAATTTACATTTATCACAGTGGTTAGCACCATTGCCTTGCAGCTCCAGGGTCTAGGTTCAATTCTTGCCTCGGTTTTTTTTTTTTAGGTACTCCGGTTTCCTCCCACAGTCTCAAGAACTAAATGGTGTTCCCAAATTGCCCATAGGAATTACCCATCCAGGGTGTACCTTGCCTCGTGCCTTAAGTCTCCTGGGATAGGCTCCAGGACCCTATACACTTTTTGGTGAAAAGTAACTGGGCAAAAAATTGGTAACAAAGTCCATATTTCTAATACAAATTTATTAAAACAAATTGTACCATTGTACTTTATTACATAGGAAATTTAAAGCAAATCTTTAAATTTCAACGTAGACACTGGGAGCGTCAACCAGTTTCCTCAAACAGCCTGGGATGAAATGTACAGACTTTTAAAGGAAGTCGTTTTGGCTATTGCTGAGAACCTCCTGAGAAATACCCGTGTCTCCACTTATTTAAGTGTGTGAGGCTTTGTCCTATACACCTCCTCCTTTGTGTAGCCCCACAGGAAAAAAATCACATGGAGTGAGATCTGGACTTCTTGGAGGCCATTCATGAGGTCCACGTCGTCCCAGTCAATATGCTGGAAAATGCTTGTCTAACCACGCACGCACAGTAAGAGCACAATGGGGTGGTGCACTATGGGTTGGCTCTGACTGTGCGTGCGTGGGGTGGTGCACCATGGGTTGGTGCTCCAGTGATACTACAGTATCTATAGCCATTAAATAATGCCTAGTTAATTCTCACCCACCCTGTAGATGACGATGGGTGAATGAGTGAGCAATTATATTACATAAATTACATTTTTTATAAAATATTTATCCTTCCCTCTTTTCTTGTCGTTAAAGAAATTAGAGTTACAGAAAGAGCAGCTGGTGTCAATTTTTAAATCTCAACTAGATAAAAGATTTTGACATTTTAATTGTTTGAATTAATTTTCTCCTATCCTATTCGTTAGCATATTTTTACAAGGTGAAGTCCAGAATTTTTTCCAAGGAATATCATTGACAAAACCATCCCAGTTTGACATCACAAGCTGAACACACCCTTATGTTCTGTAAACAAATACACCGGATGTGACGCATTTTGTTAGCGCGCAAGCACCGAAAGGCACGTGACATGGTTTTCCTTCTCTGCCCGTCAAGTAGCCGGCTAGTCAGCTAGGTTAGCTTTGTTTGTTTTTGAATGTGGCTTAGCCTAATTATTAGTTTAATCTCTTTTTGCTGCATTGTAATTTAGTATCTCATTCAATTCAGAAGCAAGTGTCATTGGAACCAGAATTTCAAAAGCGAAAGAGTTTTCTCATTTGCGGAGGAAAGAACGAAATGCAGAATTAGCCACCTTGCTAGCTACAGCTATACGACAACGGGGCCGACATTTTGGAAAGGGCAAGATGAAACCTGTAAACTAATGTAAACAACTTGTAAACTATGAGATATTTAATTTTCAGGTATAATTTTTGGCAGAGTATGAACGTGTAAATTTATGGTTGTGGGTAATATTGTGTTTGATATGTTGAGCAAGACAGAATAAAAGTTAATAATAATAAAATAAAATAAATGCAAATTTGGCCAAAATGTCAAAACATCATATGGATGCACTGAACTCCACTACATCGCTTATTTAAACATATTATTATTAATTACTATTAATTCTGGCTGCACTGTGGCCTCCAACCTCCAGGGTCCGGGTTCGATCCCCGCCTCGGGTCTGTGTGCATGGAGTTTGCATGTTCTCCCCGTGCTTGGTCGGTTTCCTCTGGTTACTCCAGTTTCCTACTACAGTCCAAAGTCATGCAGATTGGGATAATTGCTGTTCCCAAATTGGCAGTAGTGTGTATGTGTCTGTGCCCTGCGATGGATTGGCAGCCCATCGCCTCGCCAAGTCTCCTGGAATAGGCCTCAGGCCTCCGTGACCCTATACACAGAATAAGTGGTGCAGAAGAAGAATAAATGAATAATATTAATTCTGCTGCAAATCCACAAACTAACAACTTAGTTTATCTATGACTTTGGTCTGAGAATCAATCAATAACCAACCAACATTTTGCTTTTTATAATTATTTGGCTAACAATTAGGCTTCTGTAACTAAGCAATAAGAGCATTAGACACATTCTTTGGACACTTAAAACTATATTTTACAATAACTGCTTTGGTCTGTACATTGTAAGTATACTGTAAGGTCTGTATGGGATTTGACACAAATAAAAGTGACCTTGTTTATTGTGGATTTAAGACTCATGTCACAGTATGTTTTCATGGCTCTGTTGCAACAGGTTAAACTCATCTTCTTATAAAAATGCATATTAATAAGATGAACACAAGAGTATGACTTGATTGAGACTCCAGGACAACAAAACCTTGTAGAACATCCTGGCTCTGCAGAAGTAAAGTATCTTTTGCGTGTGTGCATCTGTCTATTCTAAATCCGACATATTCTGCTTCAGACATGGGAAGTGTAGCTCATGGGTGATCATCACAAAGCTATGAATCCAGACAGTGTGTCCAATGCTGTAAGATGCCTTATCTGCTTGAACACGTTCAGAGGGCAGCCAGTGGCGAGACCACAACACTGTGACCACTTCTACTGCCTCAACTGCATCACAGAATGGGCCAAGGTAAGTAAGATGTTCAAATAATTTTACTTTTATTAATTCTGTCTTGTTACATAGGGTTTTTTTTTCAGTGTAAACAACTGCCTTGTGATTTGCAGGTTATTTATGCAAGCTGTTTGTGTCAGCACAGAATATTCCAATAGTTTCTTTTTTTTGTACAGATTACAAATTCTTGCCCTGTAGATCGCCAGAAATTTACTGTCCTCTACCAGAGAAGTTGCATTGAAAGGACTATTCAGAAAATAGTAAGTCAAATGAATTAATACACTTTTATATACACTGGTTGACCAAAAAACAAACAAACAAACAAACAAACAAGGCACAAACTTTAATATTTTGCTTAACCGCCTTTTGCTTTGATTACGACTGTGGCATAATTTGATAAGCTTATGCAATGTCACAACATTTATTTCCATCCAGTATCAGAATAATTTCTCTCCAAGATCTGCCACTGTTGGGTCCTTGAGCAAGCTCCTTAACCCTCAACTGCTGTATAATGAGATTGTATAATAAGAGTAATGTAAATCACTCTGGATAAGAGCATCTGCCAAATTATGTAAATGTTTTTAGATTAAAGTGAAGCCACCTGATAGTCAGGAATCAATAGAGGATGAAAGCATTGAGGCGCTGACTGTGTGTGAGGAGTGTGGCAGGAGTGACCGGAGACATGTGATGCTCCTCTGCACTGCATGTGACTCAAGGTGAGACCTAAAAACCCTTTGCTGCACAGCTTAGCATTCTTTAAACTTTAGCACCATCTCTTTGCAGTACTGATAAAAAAAAGGATGGTTGCAATAAGCAAGTTATTTTTTCAGTAGTAAGGCTGATTTAAGTTTTCCGACCAGGAAGCTTTCTACTTTTTTTAAAAGTTTTTTAAAGTTAACATGGCAAGAGTGTCTTTTTTTTCCTTACCTGTCCTAACATTAAGAAAGAAAAAAGATTGATGCTGTTGAGTTTGAACATGAGTGAAAATGTGAGCGAACCTGTTTTATGGACAAACCACAAGAGTAAATGTACCTATAATCAAAATAAAATACAATGCTGTTTAATAATAACAATGAATAAATGTAACTAATGCAGATTGCTGCTAAGAAGTAAAAAGCTTACTGTACACTTGCTAATACTTGCTGTCATTGAACAGTAATCAACTTTGGATTGATATTCGCTTTGGTTCCCTTAACACCATCCTGTCATTAATTAGTTTTCCACAAGAGTATGCTCCGTCAAGTTCGATTCCTTACACATCACACAGATTCAATTAAAGCAGAGAAACCCGGAGGTATAACGCAAATCAATTTAAAAGTCCCCCCTGTCTGTTTTGATCTTGGAAGGTTCCATATAACCTGTCTCAGTCCTCCTTTGGGTACAGTACCAGCTGAAGATTGGTTCTGCCAAGAATGTGCCACTGAAGACAGTCACACAAATGACAGTTTCTCTAGAGAAGAGAGCGAAATAGCTGAGGCTGAAATGATGGATCTGCTATCTCAATTCGTTTCGACGTCCAGTCGTCTCAGACCTTCCACTTTGGCCCAGCGTGTTGCTTCTGTCCCACCTCGCAGAAGCGCGAGAGTGCGACAGCACGGCAGCAGAACACACCTCGCTCTTCCTCACACAGTCCAGGTTACTTTTTCCAGATTACCATTATCATCAATTATTTTTTTTATTAACGTATTTTTCAAAACTTAATAACATGTTTGATTTATTTTACAGCATGTGCCCAGATATCTTTTGAAGTCAAGCCGGACTAATTCCGAAGACGCCACAACAAGCAGCCTTATACTAAACACCAAGAAAAGGGGCAGGAAAGACACCTACAAGAACACAAGAAGACGGACAACAGATAAATCCAATCCTGTGTAAGGGTGCCAAACAATAAAAAAAAAAAACAGACTTTAATGTTTTGCATACGGCCACAAGATGGCAGCAATCTTTTTGCTAAAGCGGTATTAACGCTTGGACTCTGAGAACTGGAAACTCTTTCTAAAAGTTCAAACATTCAAACAAAGAAAGTTTTGTCATTGACAGGATTTGTGTTGAAAAATGTTATAATATTCAAAGTATATAGTGTATTTAGTATATTGTGCTATAATATTCAAAGCAGCACCGTAGACACTACTACAAAGCAAAGTTTCTGGTCATTAAAAAAAAAAAGTAACAAATACCAAATTACCCTGTGGGTCTTGGATTTATTTATTTATTTATTTACTTACTCATTCACTCACTGACTGAGGGTTGTTCTGTTGATGAATTAATGTGTTTTAAACAGTAAAATATCACAAGGTCCAATTTCTCTATGCTTATTATAGACTACTACAATGTAGGTTTGCTGAAGCATTATACTTCCAATAAGTCACATGACAGAAACTGAAACAGATACTATGATGCATTAAGAAGTTATTTTAAAAAAGGCTAGATTAAATTCCTTCCTGCTTAAACCCTGAGCTAACAAGTTTACTTTAAAAAGCAACTTTTACAAGGCTAACTCTGGGAAATACCAAGATACATTCAGTTAAAAAAATGTAATGATTAGAATTTGGGAAAATAAAGGGTTAAGGCTTGTTTCAGTGCTTGATGACGTCAGTATGATACTCCTGCTGTGAGGAGTGATAAGGAAGTATTTTCTATTTAGACAAAGGGAAACTGAAAGGAACAGTCAAAGCCTGTGTGCCGGCTTATTGTCAACATGTCTCATTATAATGGTAAGTGCTGTTTAATTTTCTTTAAAATCTGTAACTATACATAAATAAAACAATTCATTTAGAATAAACGATTTTATAAACTGAAGCAAAGTAACTGACTTTCAGATTGCCAGCAAACCTATTTCTTCCTGTCAGCTTCAATTCATTCTCGGCTAATGACTGAACTTCTTTTAGTTACGTTTTACTTTTAATGTCAGCGTTTAATGTTTATATATTTGCCAAGTCATTGCCAAGGCTTGATGTTCATCATACATATTTGTTAAATGTGAAAATCTGCTGAAATAAAAAGAAGCTTAACATTCTTGTTTTTGTCATTTATGTTACATTAGGCTATTCTAACAGAATGGAGGTAAACTTGGCAGGAAATAGACTGAAATCACTTCCTGCCGATCTGCTTAGGAAAGGCAAATATGTGGAGAAGGCAGACCTGCAGAAGAACAGACTTAAGGAAGTTAATAAAATCTCCTGTTTGTCGAACTTGACGGAGCTCAATCTGGGCCGGAATGAACTTGTCGAGTTTCCTAAAGAGATTAGCGAGCTAAAGCAGCTTGTCAGACTGTACATGAATCAGAACAATATCAAGAGCATACCTGAGAATGTGTTTCCCTCTTTGAAGAAACTCCAGTTTTTAAAGATGAACACTAACAAGCTCAGCCAGTTACCATCAGACATGAGCAAGTGTGAAACCCTCGTCTACCTAAACCTGTCCAACAACTGTCTGAAGGAGGTGCAGCCTCTAGTGGGTCTTGGTCGACTAAGTGAGCTTTATGTGGACAACAACAAGCTGACAGAACTTCCACGCGCTCTTTTTCAGTCCCATTTGGAAAAATTCAAAGCAAACAACAACCCACTTAGAAAGCCTCCTGAAGCAGTATGTGTAGGTGGTATAAAGGGCATTCAAAGCTACTTTGAGATGTTAGAAGCAAGTTCGCCCACTATTCGCGCTATTAAAACAATGTTCCTGGGGTCCTCTATGGCTGGGAAATCCACTGTGTGTCGCAGTCTGAGGCATCGACGCCCTGTAGAGGTGGCTGAAGATGATCGCACTGTGGGTATTGAAATTCATCATGTCTTCAATGCAGATGAAGTTCGCTTCATCTTTTGGGACTTTGCAGGACAAGAGGAATACTACTTTACTCACCATGTCTTCATAACACCCCAGGCCTTTGTCATTCTTGCTGTTGATCTTTCCAAGTATTAAACAATACTTTTTATAATGATAATTTTTTTAAAAAAATGACACCCTGTGGTTTGTATGAGTTTTTGTTGGTCACAGCTAATGTTTTATCAGGTATGATGCTGAGTCTTTCAGAGAGAAAGTGGGCTTTTGGATCAGCAATATACAGCTCAAAGTCCCAAATGCAGTGGTCTTGCTATTGGGCACTCATGTTGACTGTTGCACCGATCAGACGGAAGTGCATGACAAGAAGGAAGACATCAAGAACAGGGTCAAGCAGATGCAGTCAGAGCGAAAAGATAGCTTGGAGCAGCAAAGAAAGAACCTTAAAGATTTAGAGGACCCTTCACTGGTCTCTGAGCAGATGACTGCTATTGAGCAACTTGAAGAATACAAATTACAGGTAAATACATACATACCTTACAATATATGGACAAAGGTATTCGGCCAAACCTGTTATTTATTGAATTCATTTTCCATACCGCATTATCCTGTATACAGAGTCGCAGGGGGCCTGGAGCATATCACAGTAGACTTAGGGCACAAGCCGGGGTACTCCCTGAACAGGGTAGTATATACACACACTTACATGCTCATTCACACACTACGGGCAACTTGGGAATGACAGTTCGCCAAATCTGCATGTCTTTGGACTGTGGGAGGAAACAGGAGAACTAAGAGGAAACCCACCAAGCTGGGGAGAGCATACCTCAGTGCAAGGCTGCCCCCTTATCCCCAGTGAATGTCAATCTTAAAGTTTCAGCTTAACAAGACATCTTAGACAATGCTATGCAATGGCAACAGTTTAGGGAAGGCAACAGTCTATTCCAACATGACTGCATCCAAGTGCACTAAGCTATGTTTGATTCAGTGTGGAAGAACTTGACTGGCCCGCACAGAGCCCTGACCTCAACTCCATTGAGCACCTTTGGGATGAACTGGAACGGGGACTGGAAACTTCAAAAGGGGGACCAACTCCATACTGCATTTGTATATACTGTATGTATTTGTATATATGTCATTGCAGGTTTGGCCAAATACTTTTGTCCATATAGTATACATGCATATATGTCCATACATGAATGTCTTTTAACGTTATACAAAGATAACCTGAGTAAATACAAAATGCAGGTGGTAAATGATGGTTTCATTTATTAAGGGAAAAAAGCTGTCCCCTGCTGACCAAAAAGAATGCACATGCTCGTCTCACATTTGCCAAAAAATATCTTGATTATGCCCAACACATTTGATCGAATATTTTGTGGACTGATAATAA
>JAOTRS010000036.1:9927653-9956013 GCA_028565755.1 Dinotopterus cunningtoni
CCAATATGGAATATTTCCAAAATTCCCAAGCTTAACTTACCATGGAAATTTACCGGAAACTTTCCGGAAATTTACCGGAAATTTACCGCCCCTTTGCAACCCTAGCTACAAGTAATTAATCAGTAAACTTTTGTTAAAGGTTTAAAATTGGAACAAAATTGAGGAAAAATGTAATATCGAATCGTGGTATTTATAAAATCATGATGCTTAGAAAATCGATTTTATTCAAATTTTAATCAAATCGACATCTAGGTATCGTAATCATATCGTATCAGGAGGTGACTGGTCCCTAGTATACATGTGATTATACATTTTTGGGATGTGCTGAACAAACAAGTCTGATCAATGGCCTTAAAGAATCTATGTCTTGGTGTTAAATAAGACAGCACACTTTTGGAGGTTTGGTGGAGTCCATGCCTTGACGAGTCGGAGGTGTTTGGGTGGCGAATCAGGAACTTGTACACAATATTAGACGGATGGTTTTAATGTTTTGGCTCATCAGTGTAAGGAGCTATTTTTGCTGCGATCACTGAAATGTCATTTGTTTTTATGTACAGGATAAGGAACATCCGCGTGTCCTCATCCCTGAGCTGTGCAGACTCTTCTATCAGCTTGGATGGGTGACAGGAACAGGAGGTGGAATAAGCCTTAGACATGGGTTGGTCTGATCATCCTTTTCTGAAGGGCTATTTTGGCATATAATCACATGTTTAAGCACTTTTGACATAAACGTAGTTGTGGAATTATGTCTTTGTAACAGGGATCATATTTATATCGCACCATCTGGAGTTCAGAAGGAAAGATTACAGGTAAGTCATTTTGTAATGTTCTTTGTCAGGCTTTTTTATAATAATTAAAAAAAAAACTGTAGGTGCTCAATCTGTCATTTAATCTGTTATGTGGTGTTTTACTGATACATTTCTTTTTGTATGATAATAGTCTATAAGATTTTCATCTTAGGATCCGCAACGTTAACGTTCCTGAGGTTTTAACTCCTCCGAGGTTTCAGCCTAATTATTGCGCAACGCTGTGTGAAAGGAGACGTTATAGAAGAGTTCTCAAAGAGAGGCTGATTATCTATGAAGATCCAATAACAGCACTAACTTTATTTCTTTTTAACAATGCAATTTGCCAAAGCTTACCTTTCTTTCACTTTTAAAAGTGTGATGCATCATACTTTTTTAAAAGTCAGCTTATAGTTATGTTTAATGTTGTATAACATCTGCAACAAGTCAGACTGAACAAATACTGCCATACTGTCCTAAGAAAATATTATCAGGATCATGCAACAGCTTTGTTGTTTGTCTGCAGTCAGAGGACATTTTTGTGTGTGACATTGAGGGACGGGACATCAGCACTCCTCCACCATGCAAGAAACTAAAGAAAAGCCAGTGCACACCGCTGTTCATGAACGCATATACGATCAGGGGTGAGAGAATACACATCCACACGCAGGTTTTAAATAGTTGAGGTTCGGAATGTTTTAAAGCTTCTTTGGGATCTTTGTTGCACGCAGGAGCCCAAGCGGTTATTCATACGCATTCGAAGGCTTCTGTCATGACCACTTTGCTGTTTCCTGGCAAGGAGTTTCGCATCACACACCAAGAAATGATCAAAGGGATTCGCAAAGGAAACTCGGGCTCAAATTTCAGGTTGGGATTCTCTATCTATCTTATTATCTGTTTTGTAATAATGTTAATTTAAAATTTGTGAACGTTCCAGAGACCTAGTGAGGAGTGAGTGTGTAAAAGAATAAAAGATCACAAAGGCAAAACTTGCAGAGATGTGAGAACAGTGAAAGATGGGTACAAGACACATTTAAACGGGCTGTTATGTAAAGGACGCTGACAACTAGCAAAGTTTCAAACCATTACTAAACAGCTTGTTATAAGACCTGACACTCAAAAGGCCATTACTGTTCCGTCGCTAGATTTGACACACTGATATCCGTTAAATAAAAAGGACATCACAGGGCCTTAGACAGTGAAACATCCTTTACAACTGCTGCCTAATGAAGTACCAATTTGATTATATAAGAAAGTCTGAAGAACTTGCTGTTTCAATATCAGTTTCATAGACAGAAAAATTTCTGTCTGTTTGTCTAGACAGATTATGTCACAGCATCACACAAAACTGGCTGGACGGAATTTAGTGGAACTTTTGCAGTACTTAGAAATCTGCCTAAAGTTTAACCTGCACCACAAGTGAAATCTAAATATTAAGTAAAAGGGATGTTATGAACAGTTATGTACCAGATTTAAGAGTCTAATAATAAGCTCCTAATAAGCTACTTATATAGCAATAGATTTTGATTAGAAAAGCTGAACGGAATATTTTACTGGGATTATGTAATATTTTTACCACTGAAATAAAAGCGCTGAAGTGGTATAAGTGAATTTTAATGCGCTGTAGACAAAACTCTATCTTCATCCGATCTGTTTTTTTGATTTCTCATCAGTCATTAACTTTCTCTATATCCTCACTCATTCTACATCCTCTCTTTCCCATTGAATGTAATAAGATGAAATGACAGTAGATTCAAAAGTAAATTTTCTACAATTTCTTAATATCTAACCACCAATCCAATGGAAACCGATAGCATATAATGTCACACCAACCAAAATTAGTGAAATTACAGTTTGAAAAAAATTAAGGGGTTCATGTTTGTTACAGGCAGACATGTACATGGGCTATATGTAATAATATAATAATAAAAATATCACTGATTATATTAAAGATGATAAGCTTATTTGTATCTTTAACCTTTTAAATATTTCTACAACCTTTTTTCCACTATATGGAGAAAGGTATTTGGCCAAACCTGCAATGACATATATACAGGCTGTCCACAAGATTTTGGAGTGTTTCTGTGAGAATTCGTGCCCATTTATTCTGTAGAGCATTTATGAGGTCAGACACTGATGTTGGACGAGAAGGCCTGGCTCTCAATCTCTGTTCCAGTTCATCCCAAAGGTGCTCGATGGGGTTGAGGTCAGGGCTCTGTGTTAGGGCCAGTCAAGTTCTTCTACACTGAACTCATCACACCATGTCCTTATAGTCCCTGCATTGTGCACTGAGGTACAGTCATGTTGGAATAGAATAAGGTCTTCCACAAACTGTTGCCACAAACTTGGAAGCGTAGCATTGTCCAAGATGTCTTGGTATACTGAAGCTTTAAAATTGTCCTTCACTGGGGATAAGGGGCCTGACTGAAACACCTCAATTTAACTGTTTGTGTACTATATACAGTCCAGTCAACAAAGATATGTTATTTTTTTTGTTTCTTTTTTTTGCCATTTGCGCTCTGTACACTCTCGTATTGTATTTAAAATGAAACACTCAAGATATGAGCGACATCAGACCTTTCAGCTTTAATTTAAGTGTGCCAAAAATCATTAAAGAATTACAGCTATTTTCATATACATAGACACACACACCCATTGTGGTTGGGCTCAAAAGTAATGAAACAAATCGTTAGTTGCATGGCCAGGTGCGGCTCGTTTCCTCATGACTAGATAAGCAGGTGTTACATTTAGATTTAGTAGCTGCCTAGATGTGTGTATATCATAGGATGCATATACAGTACAATCTTGGCATATAAATTTAAATCATTTCACGGCGAGTTCTTATGGCAAAATAACGAATTGTCAGATAAGAAGTAATGTAAATTCAGATATTCCCTTCCCACCATGAAAATATTACAGATATTACCAATTTCCAATGCTATACACATTAAAAACAATCAAAACATTTAGACATGTAAATAAAGTATAATATGAAATGAATAGATATTAAACTTCACTTCAACTTAATTTATGATTCCTCTTGGCACTATCAGCTTTTTTAGTGATGATTTCTGTATTAATTTCCACTGAAAGTGGCTCCTTTTTCTTCTTGATAATGTCCTTGCTAACTTTCTCGTACATTGTTTCTTGAAAACATAGGAAAACTACTGTATGCTTTCAGTAAATCTTACACAAAGTGCAAAAAACACGCACCAATTTTTTTTTTGCGTAAACTCGCCTCGCTTGGCTGACTGACCACACTAAGGCAAACAAGTTTTCAAAGGCTCCCAAGCGTATTTGCAACTTTGACACCATTCAGTTCAGTTCGTATGCCGAAAACGTCGAAAATTTCTTTCGTCGATAATTTTTAAGGGAGGGCATTTATAGTCATATATCAACTGTATATGCAAATTGAATAATTAGCAGCAAATTAAATTAGTGCTGTGAAAAAATATCTGCCCCCTCCCTTTTTTTTTTTTTTTTTTTGCATATTTGTTATACTTAAATGATTTAGATCTTCAAACTAATTTTAATATCAGATAAAGATAACCTGAGTAAATTCAATATAGAGTTTTAAAATTATGATTTTATTTATGAAGGGAAAAAGCCAAATTTTTCCAAATTTTTGGAAAGCTAAGTTACATTTCACTTGCCACACCCAGGGCTAATTACTGTCAGACCTGTTGAATCAAGAAATAACTTAAATATAACCTGTTTGACAAAGTAAAGCACGCTGAAAGATCTTATAAAACAACACAACATTCTGCAATCTAAAGAAATTCAAGAAGAGATGAGAAACAAAGTAATTGACATTTATCAGCCTGGAAAGGGTTACAAACCCATTTCTAAGGTTTTGGGGCTTCAGCAAACCATAATGAGACCCATTATCCACAAATGAAGAAAACTTGGAACAGTGGTGAACCTTACCAGAAGTGGCATCCTAACAAAATTACTCCAAAAGCACAAGACCGACTCATCCAGGAGTTCATAAAAGAACCCAGAAAAACATCTAAAGACTGCAGGTCTCACTTGCCTTAGTTAAGGTCAGTGTTCATGATTCAACAATAAGAAGGAGATTGGGCAAAAATGGCATCCATGAGAGAGTTCCAAAGCAAAAACCACTGCTTACCAAAGAGAACACTGAGGCTTATTTCACATTCGCCAAAAACATATTGATTAACCCCAACCCTTTTGGACAAATATTCTGTTGACCGATGAGACGAAAGGTGAACTTTTTGGAAAGTGTACTTCTTATTATATCTGGCATAAAACTAACGCAGAAGTTAAAAATAAGGACATCATGACAACAGTCAAACATGGTGGTGGTGTGATGGCCTGGGGCTGCTCTGCAGGTTCAGAACCAAGATGACTTGCCATAATTGATGGAGCAATGAGGTCTGTGCTTTAACAGGAAAATCCTGAAGGAGAATGTCTGGCTATCAGTTGATCACAAACTCAAGAGTACTTAGGTTATGCAGCAGGACAATAATCCGAAACACACTAGCAAGTCCACCTATGAATGGCTCGGACAAACAAACTTAATTTAGAATTTTTGGAGTGGCCTTGTCAAAGTCTAGACTTAAATCTTAAATCCAGTTTAGATGCTGTGGCATGATCTTAAACAGGTTGAACCCACCAGTGTGGCTGAATTAAAACAATTCTAAAAAGAAGAGTGGGCCAAAATTCTTCCACAGCAATATTATTGCCACTTTTTTTTTGGAATTATTTTCTACATTCTAGAACAATACTGAATATTTTTTTTAAACTATGAAATGACACGCATGGCATTTAGGTAATTAAGAACCAAAAACAGTCATTTGTTATTTTAATACATTAAGATCATCTGTTCTGGAATAGTTCTTGCAAGATCATGACTTGTTAGTTATTGTCAAGTGCATTTGCAAAACCTATCAAGCACCGTGATGAAACTGGCTCTCAAAAAGATCATCCGAGGAAAGCAAGACCAAAACTTACCTCTGCTGCAGAGGAGAAGTTAATTTATAGTTACCAGCCTCAGAGATCTACTTGTACACTCAGCCTTATAATACTTTTTTTAATCTGAGCCTTGGCCATTTAAAGCTTTGTGTCTGATCACTTTTATTATCCGAATCTGTATACGTTTGAGTCACAGTGTGAGTCAGAGCTTTAAAGTGGTACAGTTAAAAAAAAAAAAAAAAAAAGTGCAGTTCAGGGATATTTTTAATGCTTATGAGATTAGAAGGCAGATAAAGACATTATACTGTATATCAGTTTTACCAGTGGAAGATTTTACAATGTGTATTAGGTTTAACAACCAGAGACCTTATTCCTGAATTGCGGTCATTTTTAAAATGAAGAGCAACTATTATGAAGTCTCTTTTTCCTCTTATCTGTTTACTAATGACACATTATATAATAATTGTAGCTAATTACTCTGGCAAGTGTCAAACTATTCCTAAATGGCTTAGTATAAGACATGGCACACAAACTCCAGTAAATCAGCATTCTAAGCCATTACAGTCTGCCTTCAGACGAGTGCGTGTCCATCGGGTAAGTGGTGACTCTCACGGACTCTTCTAACAAAAGGTCTATCGGTGGCACATCTTGAAGTTCTGGCCTTAAATGTGCAAATTTACCATCCATGGATTGATCTCTTTGCACCACGTTGTTTTTTTGATCATCTTCTGTAAGACTGGTAAATGCCACATGGGTAAAGAAGAAAAGAATTGCTGAGGCAGCGCTCTTGTTTCATCTTTCAAAACTGTGGAAATCACTCAGGCCCTCGATTTGCAGTTTTAATAAAGTTTCTTGGTATACGTTTTCTTTGTAAGAACTGTATGTCTGTAAAGGATGCATGTAGTGTTGCTCCAGTGTCGCTGGCCCTAACTTGAGATATCTATCATGTGCATGGATCTTCTCATGTTCTCCCAGTGCCTGTGTGATTATTATTTTGGTTGTCCAGTTTCCTAAAACATGTCAGGAGGTAGTCTGGCTCTTCAATCATGGTTTGTTCATTTTATTGCCACATAATGTTGATGAGCCGAAACCAGACCAGCTGAAGCAACCCCAGATCGTAACATTTTCTCAAGAGGGTTGGACAGTGGCCACTATGCATGATTTGTGCATCAATTCTTGTGCTTTCCTTCTTACCCTAATGCCCCCATCGTTGTGGAATAGGGTCGATCCAAACTCATCAGACCCATGACCTTTTTATTTTAATTTCAATTCCAATTTTTATGCTCTCTAGAGAACTTAAGGCATTTTTTGTTAGCTTCATTTACAAGTGTTGTGTTTGTTGTTCTTGTTTTTTATGACCACACAGTGCTGTGAAAAAGTATTTGCCCCTTCTTATATATGTCTTTTTTTTTGCATATTTTTTTTACAATTAAATGATTCAGTTTCAGATAAAATTATCTTAAATGATGATTTCATTATTTACAAGAAAAAAAGCTGTGCAAACCTGCCTGGCCTTGTGTGGAGAATGTTATTCCCCCTAAACCTAATAACTGGTTCTGCCACCATTGGCGGCAACAACGGCAATCAAGCTTTTGCGATAACTGACAATTCAGGGAGGGGGGTTCATTTCACTTTGTTTGACATTACTCTTGCATTTACTATTAAACATAGCTGTGGTTTCTCATGGCGATTTTGTTTAAAATGTCACTTCACCAAGCGTTTGAGTAAGCGCTGGTCATCGTTCAACAACTTTTTTCTGACCAGATTTCTCGTTGTAATAATTTGTTGGAAAGTTCCTAACTTAATTCCAGTAACTGTATTGTAATGTTGACCATGAGCAGTGTACGCTTATACATATGCTTTTAAACTGCTGAAAAGTTACACTTTCAGTTAAACTTGTGAATAAAGTAATTACTCCATTTTAACCTTCCATCCATTTTCCATCCAAGAGTTGCAGTGATTTTGTCACACAAGGTCAGCGTATAGAATAAAGAATGCAATCAGCAGCTTTTCCACTAGTTCATTCATGAGGATTCATCTTGGTGAAATATCAGATTGTGCTCATCTGCGTAGTCTAGTAATTAATTACAGTAGCTAATAGCAAAACAAGTTTAAAAACCTCCCACCAGAGTGCACTGAAAACATCTGTATACTCTCTCAGACTCGAAACAACCACAGCTACTGTTAGCTTTCAGTCTTTGCTTGTTTCTGCTTTAAGATACGACGAGACGCTGGTGGTGCCGATCATTGAGAACACTCCAGAGGAAAAGGATCTGAAGGAGCGCATGGCCAGAGCTATGGAGGAGTACCCAGACTCCTGTGCTGTGCTCGTCAGACGGCATGGAGTCTACGTGTGGGGAGAGAGCTGGGAGAAAGCCAAGACCATGTGAGATACCAGACCATACACTGACTACATTATCGTATATAACACTGCTGCTCATTTGTGAAAGTTTTCACACTGAATTTGTTCGCCGAGAGCCTGAAGGGAAACGTTGCTAAAGTGTTGTGCTGTTGTCGTTTATTTGGGTTTCGAGGTAATTACACAAGCAGCGGGGGTGGGTGAAATAATAACTCCTTTATCCAGTTCTGACAAGTTATAGGAATAATTAGGGCGCTACCGTTGGAATACACCACTAATCTATCAAGTTTGATTAGGATGAGCTCATGCCAATAGTAACTGAACCTGGCAGCGCACAGCTACTAAAGGCACAAACCCAGAAAAACTACTGAGATTCCTGGATAAATAATTACAGAGTAGTTCCCAAAGCTTAGAGACTAATGAAAGAGTTCAAAAGTTGAGCTACAAAACTCTTATGTGGGGTAAAAAAAAAAGAAACACGACTCAGTTTCCTGCTTCAGATCTGCTACTCAGGGTAGACTGGCTACTCAATTGCCCAGATGTGCGAGTGCATATGTGCGTAATGCCTCGAAATGACCTGGGGTCCTATTCAAAGTTTCTTCATTTTATAATTTTTTCATGCTGACTTCATTTTATTGCCACATAACGTCGCTGAGCCTAGACCTGACCTACTGAAGCAGATCGTAACACCGCCTCAAGAGGCTTGTACAGTGGGCACTATGCATGATGGGTACATCGCTTCCTGTGCTCGTCTCCTTACCTCAGCGCGTCCATCACTCTGGAATACAGCCAATCTGGACTCATCAGACCACATGACATTTTTCAGATTGCTCTAAAGTATCAAATATCTTCACGCTCCCTAACGAATTGAAGCCTCTCCAAAAAAAGAACTCTCTGGAGTTCATTACAATAACCACGAGTTTTAATAAACACAGAAATCCGTTTACTGTGATCGTACTGAGCCTTATGAATAAATTTGTGTTCATTTTTAACTTGTCGTATTCTCTCAACAATGGTTTGAGGATTAACATAGTTGACATTTGAAATACATTTTCATAACATTTCATAACATCGAATTCCAGCGAGTAAACATTCCCATCATTAGATCTGCATCAGACTGTCTGAGAATGAGTAGCACATATCTCATCCAGCCACCAAATGGGGCATATTTGGATGTAATCACTGCTGCCAGCATGAATGTAATTAGTTATTGAGCAAGAGGCGCAATTACCGTTTTACACAATAATTTCATTTTCCATAATATTTGTAAAATAAAGAACTTTGGTGAGTGGTCCTATTTGTTCAGTAGTGTATTCTATTGATTTATGTGACAGTTTGACAGAGATAATAGTGTGGGGATTTTTTTCCCCTCACACTGTCTTGCTCAACCTGTATAATCATCTTTTCTTTTTGTTTTTTCTTCCCCAGGTGTGAATGTTATGACTACCTGTTTGACATCGCTGTGAAGATGAAGCAATGCGGTTTAGACCCGTCCGCACTTCCCACTGAAGCTGAAGGCATTATTTAATCTGACTCATTGCTGACGTCTGGATGACGCTCGCGTTTTGTCAGTGGAGCAGACAATGAGGCACAAATTGAATACCCGTTCATCACTTCAGTTCAGACTTCACCAATCAGATATCATGATACGTGCTACTTCTTACACGTGGAATTATGAATATTTTGTAATTAAGGATAATAAATCACTATCTGATTTATACACCGAATGAAGCTAAATTATTCTTTTGAAGTTTTTTTTTAAAGGCTAAAATAATTGCTTGTTCTGTTCTCATGCTCTTAACATATGAATTCACCATCTCAATAAATGAAATTAGTAAATTCCGGTTGTGTGATCTAAAAAAATTACGATGAATAAAATTTCTAGGAAAGACAGGAGCGTGAAGCCTTTTCTGCTTCACACCAAACGCTTTATCCAATTAAAGCATTTTATTCTATCAGTGCCTGGTTTCTTGAAATAAGCTATTAATGCTGACTCATTACTAGGCTGCTCATTGAATATTTATTTTAAAAAGTCAGTCACTTTTAAGGGACTACGTATAAACCTAAAGAGTCCCAGTTGATCCTCACTGGCTCCCTCTGTGTTGGTGTCATGTTCAACATGTTGTTCTGCTTAGGATTCTGACAGCAAGTGATTTATATATTTTTTTAATGTTTTTTTTTCCCCCTAAATGTTGTCGATTGGTGATTTGGACTTGACGCAGTGTCACACGGTACTTTTTTTTATCCACAAGGTGTCAGTGTGGTCCTAAAACCCATATGGGAGCACCTATGAGATTAGAAAATGCACAGTGCCAAGGAACATTCATATTCACATTATCCAGATTTAATAAGTCTGCCCTGTCTATTGAAGATTCTGTCGAACTCATGATAGATGAAGCGCAAGGTGGAGAGGAACTAAGCGAGTTCTTCTAGTGATGGATTCAGCGACAAGTCGCTCTGTGGAGCCAGTCTTTGTTCTATTGCCTTCCGGTTTCCACTGCCACCGTTCTCCCATCCATTTGAATGAATGTTATTCCCGGAGGTGCCATAACTCGCAGGCTGCCCACGCTGGCTGGAGACTGCTAGGCTCAGCTGATTCAACCCCACTGTGACTGCTCTCGTCGTTCCCTTCCTGAGTGTAGGCATACCTGCTGAGCAACAGCAAGACAAATCACAGCCAATTCCTACTGGAGTTGTTTATTCTAGTCTTGTTCATTCCAGAAAAACTCAAATTCTGGCTGGTGTGTAAACACGCGATGAAAGCTGGCACCTTGGCATTTAAGGATAAGGCCAGTGTTGACCGACTGTTCAAAGCGATCCTAGAGCATCACTGAGAGAGATCTACTGTACCCATAACAATGCACTGCCATGCAAGTGTTCGTGTTAGTACCGTTTGATGATTCAACAGGCAGGTTAAGGGTGCATGCGAGGTATAATTTACTAAATAGGTTCACAACAAGTACTGTTGTTTCTTAACGATGCACTGACCACTGATGGATCTGGTTCGGCTATATCTCAGATTGACTGAAACTCATTTTTTTAAGCTTTGTAATAACTTTGGCTATACAGGCTTATGCGATATTGATTTTTTTTCCCTGGCTTTTTTAATGGTAAATGATTGCTTTAATTATCTAGATCTGGAAAAGAAAAAAGCCTAAGCATTTTAAGTAGAATGGCTTTTTATGGTAATTTCGACCATATACAGGTGGTGCAGTAGACTGTGAAACAAAACAATGTTCCTCCATGGCCATGGTGCTACATAAAACAGCACAGAACTACTTAGGTCTTAGATTGTGCACATGCAATTGTCGTGCAAACTGCACAAGGTACGAAGCGTTAGACAGGTAAATAACCACAGTTCGGTGTGGATAAGCATCAGGTTTGAATGCAAAAATAACCTACTGTGAAATAGAATTCAGGTGGCACAGTAGCCTTGCACCTCCAGGGTCGGTGTGTTCGTTGCCCACTTCAGGTCTGTGGTCTCGAGTGCAGTTTTTTATCTGTGGAGCCAGGCTTATGTGTGCATGTTCTTCCTGTTCTTGGTGGGTATCCTCCAGGTACTCTGGTTTCCTCCCACAGTTTAGGACATTTGGTGTCCAAATTGCCCATAGTAAGCATGTGTTTATGCTCCCTGCAATGTCCAGGATGTACAGTATCATGCTTCTCATTTCTTAAACTACCATGTAAGAAGACATACCTTGTGGTCGTGGCAAAGATGTTACTCTAAGGATGTTGCAGAAGGGTCAAATTATTGGCCTGCATAAAGTAAAGAAACAACTAAGGAGATTCCAGAAACTATTTTTGAAATTGGTTTAAGTCCAATGCATTATTAAAACCTGAAAGAATAGTTGTGAACCATCATCTTCAAGAAGAAATGTGGTTGGAAAAAAGTATTAAATGAAACATTTTTGAAATCAAATTATATATCTAAAAAAAAAACCCAGTTGAACTCACATCCATGTTTAATAGTGCAAGTAAGAGCATTTCCACAAACAATACAAAAAAACTCAAGGGATTGGGAGTAAACATCTGTGTACCCGTAAGAAAACCATTTATCAGGGAGAATAA
Organism: Dinotopterus cunningtoni; assembly: GCA_028565755.1. Classification (NCBI taxonomy): domain Eukaryota; kingdom Metazoa; phylum Chordata; class Actinopteri; order Siluriformes; family Clariidae; genus Dinotopterus; species Dinotopterus cunningtoni. The sequence continues at coordinate 9,939,801 of JAOTRS010000036.1, forward strand.
TTGGGACAAAAAAGTCTTCAGCTTGCTATAGGTGCATAAAGAATAGACTGTGGAGCATTGGAAAAAGGTCATGTGGTCTGATGAGTCTAGAGTTTCCCTGTTGCAGAGTGATGGGTGCATACTGTAAGGTTAAGAAGAGAGGTGGATGAAGAGATGCTGCAATCATGTCTGTTGACTACTATACAAACCTGAGGGACAGGTTTATAATCTTGGGTTGCTTCTGTTGCTCAGATTTAGGTTCAACAACAACATGTGTTCAAAAAATAAGGTCAGCTGACAAATTGAATATACAGAATGACCAAGATTTTGGCATCAATAGATTTCTTTTCTTCCCTGATGGCAAAGCCATATTACAAGATGTCGATGCCAGGATTCATTGGGCTTAAATTGTGAAAGAGTGGTTCAGGAAGAAAGGACATTATTTTCACACATGGATTGGCTAAAACAGAGTCCAGACCTTAACCCCATTGAGAATCTTTGGCATGTACTGGAAAAGACTTACTGTAAACAGCGGTTCGACTCTGCCATCATCAATACAAGATGAAAAGAAATTCATGTGACTTTGGACAGAAATAAATGTTGTGACATTGCATAAGCTTAACGAAATGTAATCAAAGCAAAAATGTACATTTGCAATATTAGAGAGTGTGTGTGTGGGGGGTTCCTTTTAGCGTGTTCATGGTTTTGCCTCTCTCATGATTTAGGACAGTCGACTTATCATCTGCTTTGAAGGAATCTTAGCAGCACACAAACCTTCTCAGTCATCCATGGCTTCTGGATAGAGACTGTTCTGCTGGACTTGTAGACACCGATTTCATTAATGCACCTACTAAGCTAGCTAGTAAGTGATGCCATTGAATCCTAAAAGACGGTGAAGTCACTACTGGTTGAACAGAGGCCGAGGTGGAGGCAGGGCTTCGGATAAACCAGATCCAGCACGGCAGCTCCTCTTGAATCAAAAGCCACATTCACGTGGCATTTAATGAGCACTGACATGGGTTAAATCGTCAGCCATAATAAACCGTCCATCAGGGTGTGAAATCTGCAGTTCACTGATAGCCCCATAAAATTCAGAGAGAACCTCCTTAGCCTCTGTGCAGGAAAGAATAAAACAGTTTATTTGATCACTTCCTAATTATCATTAGAAGTATAATTTAGCAGCAGGGTGGCATAGTGCTTAGAACTGTGGCCTTGCATGCCTTAGGTCCGTGGGCATGGAGTTTTTATGTTCTCTCAGTGCTTGGTGGTTTTCCTCCCATAGTCCAAAGACATGCAGATTGGGCTAATTGGTCATTTTCAAATTGCTCGAAGTGTGTGCTCATTCCTTGCAATGGATTGGCACCCCTTCTCCGGTATCCCTCCCTACTGCCCCGAGTCCCCAGGGATATTGTCCAGGTCTCCTGTGACCCTGTACTTTATAAGCGATATAGAAAAATGAGTGAGTAAGTACCATTATTTATAAAATGTTAGATTTGGTAGTTAGTTGTAGCCCTTTTTTTTATGAGAGGAAGAGGAGAAGGTTTTCAGGCAGTGTCGGGTAATATCAGAACAAATCATTGCAGATTCATATGCTGATTGGCTCATCTCCTGTTTTATTGGGGAGAAGAAGGAAAAGAAAAAAAAAAAGCAACACTTCTGGAATATATATTTTTTTACTGATGACTTACACTAACATACTCCAGTGTTCAATTGTGGAGCTCCTACAGAAAATGTGTAAGGGTGCATGCAGGCAGATCTGGTAATATAATACAATCAGAGTAAATGTCACTGGATATCAGGACAGTGTAAAATTGTGTAGAGACGATAAAACCGTTATATTGCACAAACCTATGACTTTACCATCCATCAGGTTTTATTGCTCCTCATGCTGAGAAATGACAGCGACTGACTACAGATGCAAATGTCACATATAAAAGCAGCATTGTAGGTTTTATTAGTCTCCTATTGTTAAAAAAAAAAAACATGCATCAACAAAAATGCTGACGAAGAAATGATGAAGCAGCCAGTTGTGCAATTACTGCAGGTTGTTAGTATCACCTGATGTACTGTACAGGGTGTCGCGAAAGTCTTTATACATACTGGAGCGAAATGGATCTTTGTTTACAAAGCTTTATTTCTTAGTAAACACACACACACAGTCTTCTCTCCCACGCATGATAAACTCATATTAACACATCTGATGTTATGCATGAATGCATTCCTTTAAATGATTTGGATAATGTATTGTTTCCTGGCCTTCACGTGCTTCACACCTACAATCTGTGGATCTCAGTAATCCAAGAAACCAGAAAATAATGATCTACAGTAGCTATGCACAATGTATGGAGACTTTATGGACAACCTGTATGTTTGAATACCCTCAGACTTCAGTCGAAATGAGATGGAACATAAAGATAAGCACAAGCCGAGCAGTTTTTTTTTGGTCTGCAACTATAAATGTGCACATACCCATCCGGTGCATACTTCCAGTGGACAGTACCTTAAATCATCAGATCAGATGTCAGAACAGGCAGTAATTATAGGCTTTCAGTTCCACTAATTAACCCGGCTAATTCATGTGTGCTTTTCACACTGAAGGAAGTTGCTATGTTAATGTGTGACTCACAGCAAGAAGCTGTGATGTCGTCGAGGGCAATTTCCTTCCACTTTGTGCATGGCACATTTGAAATCAAGGTTCTAGGACCCAGTGTGAGCATTTCAGGTGCTTCACTCCTGATTACAATTTTAGATGCAAAGCACCTCCTAAACCTGTGTACTTTCACTCGGAGAGTGTCCTGCAGCACAGTTTCAAATGAAATAGTAGTGAGCTGAACATAGGCAGGGTGAAAACTATACATTTGTTATAATAATAATAATAAAAAATCAATAGACAATGCTAAAACAAATAGACGAAGAAGAAGAAGAAAAAGGAAACAGCCAGTAATGTACTGTATTTTAACAACACGATGTACAGGGTTACGTTCCACATATTGTAGAATGTTCACGTAATCATGGACAGTTGACAGAAAAATCTAATCATCAGCTTCACTGCTTTGTTCAGGAAGCAAGTTGACAGCTGTAGCAGTAACAGCACAGATGTAACATCAATCTGATGATCACCAAAAAAAAAAAAAAAAAAAAAAACAGAGCAAAAAAGTGCCAAAATGCAAGAACAAGATGTGATTAACAAAATTGCTGTAAGATTTATTATCTGAGAGAAGAGAAGCCTGTCTAATCCAGGGTTATTAGATGATATTCCCTTTTCTCTACAGTACTCTGAAGCAGTGGGGGTCCATAAAGCATAGCCAGAGGTCTATGATTTTTAAAACTATATATATTTTATTTCATTACAGTGGTGGAAATAACAACCTATTACATATTTTTTTTCATTGCATTTGCATACTTACTGGCCTCTTTGACTGATGGTCAATGGAATTATACCTGAATGACTCCAATAAACAGCCTAATTATTATTATTATTATTATTATTATTATTATTATTATTATTATTCATACTGTAATAGCTATATATTTTCAATATGCTCTGATGGAATTCATTTAACAATGTGTACTTCATGTTAAGCAATGTAAAATGAATGTTAGACCCTTCATATAGCACACTGTTCCAGAAGGGATTTATTTGTGGTCTCTGGGTTCACCCATACAGTATGAGGAAGGGTTTCTTCATGTTTTCTTCCTCATGTCATGTCAGGGAGACTTTTCTTGCCACAGTCACCACCGGTTTGCTCCTTCAGGATAAAATGACACAAATATAAATTGAAGTTTTTTTCATGTCACATTTTAATCCTGAATATATATTTCTGTAAAGCTTTTTTTTGTGTGTCGGTTGAATTGAATTTATATGAATTGAGATATTGTTTTAATTTAATTGAATCCCCAGCTGCAAAAACTTTGAAAGGCCCTTCTCTAATGTTCTGTATCATCATCCTCTGCAGCGACACTGTAAGCACTGAGTGAAGCTGATTTGTTTTATTCAGTTTAAATCCATTTGTTGTACAGCCTCCCAATTTAATGAATTAGAAAGCACTCCATGTAACGTGTAGCCTTTATAGACCTTATTCAAATGTAGTCTTGATGTTGACCTTCCCATCTTTTAAAATGCTAATTTGTTACTCCAGGGTCTTTACCTGCTGGATCTAGCGGTCCTGGTTCTAGGAGTCCGCTATGTCTCACTATAAAGACTATGCAGTTATAGCTGCTGATGTTGCTATTGCAGATATTTGTGGAGTAGATTTATTTTATTGAATAGCCCTCGGCATTGGGGATTTGATGCTTTTGATGCAGAACTTCGGCCCATACTTTTTTTGTTGTTCTTCATGATGCTGCTGAATCCTTCAGGAATTTTTATGAGTTCTCTCATATACAAGGGTGTTCAAGTCAAACTGGGACTTGTGATAAAATATCTCATGAATAAAGTTTTAAAACCAATTGATATTTACAGAAGCCTTCAAGCACAGGATGATAAGAGACTCTTAGCTGCGGGGAAACATTCTAATGATGCAATCTTTTTCAAATAAGGCTGTATGATCCTGGCCGAGGGGGCTCGGAGCCTACTGTAGTCATTTCTGTGAACATTCAAAGTGGAACGCCTGATGCTGGATTTTCAAACTTGCATAAGAGATGCATCTGTCTGGGGGACCAGTACAAACAATCATTTAAACCCCAGTTGCACGTTACATGAACTCAGCTAGGAGTTATTGCCACACACACCTGTACAGTCCTGACGTTGCTCCAAGCCTTTTCCACATGTATGAGCCATTAAAGGAGTTCCTGGCAGGCAGTCCGATCATGGCTCTGGTGTACTGAAGTAACTTTTTACCTTGATGGTATCCAAGCACTAGTGAAACACTGGGATAAGTGCATTAGCATAGCAGGGGATTATATATAGGGAAATAAAGGGAGTTTTACATACCTGTATCATGTTATTCTGCACAATCAAAAGTCCCGGTTTGACTTGAACACCCTTCATAGATTCATGAAATATAATCTCAATTTAGTCTATTTCAGGTCCATATTACAAACCTTCAAGGGGGGTGAATACTTATGCAGCCCACATGTGTAATAATTGCGCAGCAGTAACTGAGGCTAATCCTTAAGCTTAGAAAAGAAGAAAAATGTAGGCACTTGTTGAACACACCAGGATCGTGCTGAAGAAAATTTTGGCCAAGGTTACTTTTGTGCTTTTGTTCTTGCATCACACACTGGGATAGAGGAGTAATTCACATCTGCCTGCCTCCCTTCCTTCCGCCGTCACTTGTCTGCCGGGGAAAATTGCAGTGCTGAATAGATCTCAGCGAGAGGAATGTGGCTAATGGCCTGAATATGCTTGCGGAGCGGGTGTGTGGGGGGTGGGTGGTATGGAGATGGGGAGGTGCAGGTGGTTAGAGACCACCAAACCCGTTTATCAGAATGGTGGAGATGTATGCATTATCACCACCTCTGTCCATAAAAGCCTAGAAGTAAACGCTGGGTTCGCTCGAGATGGGGAGGAGATGACCCGGAGCCACACCTTGGATCTCTTGCATTTGTTTATTCAGGAAGCGTGTGCAGGTGCTGTGCTTTACCAACATCGATCCCACTAACATTAGCAACCCTGACAGCTGGAAGAGCTTTGGAATGGGCTGCTCCAGTAGATAACATTTCACGCTGATGCAGCATGTGCCCTGCCCTGTCATACCACTACAACAAGTTATGGTTGGATGGAGACAGCGTCTTGAAAGCAGGGATATTAATGGCACGGATAGCAAAGTGATAGAGGACATACTATCCATGTTCTGCAAGCACAGAGTGTTACAGTAATCAATCAATAAGAAATTGACAATTGCATAATTGATTCCAAATTTGGATTCTGAACAAAATCTTGATTAGAATTGTCTCTGAATGCTCAGCCAAAAATAATACACACACACACACATATATATATATATATATATATAATATATATCCGATTCAGAGAACGAATCACAAGAGAGGCTGTACAGAAACTAATATTAAACTAACTTTGAATGTTCTTTCTTAGAAAAGGTAAAGGTAATTAAGTTCATATCTTTCTGGACTGCGTGGTTTCGATGGAATAAAGCATGATATATTGCAAGGGGAGAGAGAGGGGCAATCAAAACACTTTTCTGCTTCTACTTAATCAGTACACAGGACTGGAAAATCGGAGTATTCAGGCCACGCTGGGCTCTGTGTCTCTCGAGACATCAATCATCTGTCGGCTTGTGCATAGAGTTTTCTTGTTTTGCACACATGCTCATTTGCAGATTGATTTGCGTTCCATCAATTTAAAGCTTTAAACCAACCAGCTATGTCCATGCAATTACAAGTGTGACATTTTGTATGCTTGACCATGCCTAATGTAATACATGTAAAAAAAGAAAAATTTTTTAAAAACCTGATCAGTAGTCATCAACAGTCCTGGCTCAATCTGGATTAAGATTTCCTCATATGAAGGCTGCTTTTTTTTTATCAAAAAGAATATTTACAGGGTGTTGCATAAGTATCCACCGCATATCCTCTTAAATTTTTTTAAAATATATATTTCATAAAGTTACAACCTGGAACTGAAATGCGATTTCATTTTGATTATATCACAGGATTTGAGGATATTTTTGTAACCTTAAGTTTAAATAAAACAAAAATGAATTAAGATTCATGATGTATAATCCCACCCTGTGTCTGTTTATATGTTTTGCTCGATGGGTTTCCTCCGGGTACTTTTGGTTTTTCTCTCACAGTCCAAAGACATGCAGGGGAGGCTTACAGTTGATACCATTTCCAAATTGCCTGTAGTACAGTATATGAGTGAGTGAGTTTTTGTGTAAATGTGTGTGTGTCTGTGTGCCCTGCAGTGGATTGGCGTCCCATCCACCTAATGCCCTAATTTCCCTGGAATAGACTCCAGGTATCCCACAACCCTGTATAGAATAAGCGGTATAGAGAAAGAATGATAGATTGAGTGCTATATAATTCTAATTATGTCCATTTAAGGAAACAATACAATATGTAGAGCCTGTACAATACCTACCTATTTCGACCTATTTTTATGATGTAGTCTGAGAGTAAATTTGAATTTCTAGTAAAGGGTTAAATTTTAATCACCTACCTGGGTGTAGAATGGATTCAAAGCACACTGGGTACACTGCCTGTCTTTAATAATAGAAAAATCTATTCATTGAACGTTGCTTCAAAGAATTCAGATTATTATCCTTTGTTCATACTGTAGATATTACCTTTTGGAAATTGTGCAAGCAATAAAGCAAGATAGGAAAAAAAAAAGTTCTAAAAGGCAAGAATATCATTTAACTATCCGGATGATGTTAAACCATGGGAAAATAGCGATCAGTGAACCTCAATTACAAGCCGTAATAAATATTCAGTATGCACGATCGTGTTGGACCCTGCTTTATATTACAATAGAGTTGTGTTCTGACTGCTCTCCATCAGAGGCAAACACTATGACAAAGACTTGGACTTTAATCAGGGACCGATGTTCAACCATGTAACCATACAAAAGCAGTAATATGAAATAGACTGGACTCGATGGACCTAAAAAAATAGTTTTATAATAGTCCAATCAGACTTCTTTGTGCTGGGGAACCTGTCTAATGGAGTGTGTGCTGTAGGGGGAAAATAACGTTTTTGCAGGCTGAAGAGACACAACAACAAATAGTGACATCTGAATGATTTTATTATTATTTTTTACGCTTTGCAAATAGCAGCCTGGTCTCTGGAGTGCAAACTGTATTTTGAGAGTAGAGAAAAGTAGTGGTGCAAAAAAGAGTTGTTTAATAGGATTTGCTTTGTATGTTGACACACCAAATGGTGTTACTAATACATAGCAATTTTTTGGTTTTGCTTTTTTTTTTTTTTTGAATATTGATATTTTGGACATATCCAATTATTGAAAGGACAAAATGGCAACTATGCATCTAATTAAATCTTCAACACTGTTCATTTACATATGTGTAAAGAGTATAAAGAAAATATCAAATATGAATTCAACCTAAAGTGTAAACTTAGAAATAAATGGGATGGGTTTAAGCTCACTGTAGGAGACACCAAGTGGAGACCAAGATCATAACTAATGGAGACAAGACTGAGTACACCAATGGGACAAAATCAAGACAAGACTCACACCATGAGTCCACAGTAGAGACGCAGACCAGATGTTTAGATGTGTTTGTATTTGCACATTTCTCTTGTGCTCATACTGTACAACTTGGACTCATACAGAACAATTTCATTCATTCATTTTCTATACCACTTATCCTGTACAGGGTCATGGCAAGCCTGGAGCCTCTTTCAGGTGACTCAGGGCATGAGGCGGGGTGGCATCCATCGCAGGGCACAAGCACGTGCACACACACACACACACACACACACACACACTGGGCAATTTGGAAACGCCATTAGCTTATTCTTCATGTCTAATAATAGCCTGCGGGGAGAACATGCAAACTCCATGCACGTTTGAGCTGCAAGACCACAATGCAACCCTCATACAATTTTCTTAGACCAAATACAGCTGTGCATTATACATAACGTATCTAGTTTCAAACCTACTCACTTGACATATGTATAACTAGGGTAGATTTTACTCTCATTACTGTGTCCTGTTATTCCGCACAATCAAAAGTCTGTTTGAATTGAAAACTCAAAGATTTAGCATGGAAAGATAAGATTTTTAAAATATTATTATTATTATTATAATTATTATTACTATTATTATTTTAAATGTGACAGCGTGTGTTTGATTAAATATGCTTTCGTGGTTTTTAAAATAAATTATTACTTTTAAAAACAAACAAATGTATAAAATGTATAATTAGTGGAAATTAAATCATCATAATTTTTTTTCAAGTTGATTAAGGCAAAAATTGAAATCACTCACTCACTGATCGTCTATACCGCTTCATCCAGTATACAGGGTTGCAGGGGGCCTGGAGCCCATCCCAGGAAACTTACTGTAACCTACTAAAACCCACCAAGCACGGGGAGAACATGCAAACTCCATGCACACAGAGACTGGACCGGGAATCGAACCTGGCCGGGAATCGAACCCGGACCCTGGAGGTGCAAGTCTACAGCGCTTACCACCAAAAATTTTAATCACTATCAGCTATTATAATCAATCTTTTTCTTTTTATTTATTTTTCAGAGGATGCCAAAAAATTCTAGCCTTGTCTTCTGGCATGCACCTATTTGTCAGGAGCTGTAAACAATCATTTTGTTGCACCTATAGCCTGGTAGTCACTCTAGTCATAGTCACTCTAAAGAGGTGCGTCGAGAATGCGAGAGCCTTTGTGCTAGATTGCTATAAGGTTCAGTGCTGTGGCTCTCACTTCAATTGTGTCAGTCAGAAGGAGTACTCTCTCTTTTTCTTCCTCTCTTTTTTTCTCTCTCTTTCTGTCCCCTCTGTGTGTTTCTTGTCAACTCGTCATGCATCCCCTCTCTTTGTATTTCTCTTAAATTGCTGTCTATTGGTGGGAGATTCCTTTCAGAACAGGTTTGGAGAGGAGTAGAGACTCAGGGTGTGTCTGGAATGACAATGAGGCATTGGCTCTGGCTCTAATATTAACTTATTGAAGGACTCCTTAGGAATTGTCTTGCCATGCTTTTTTCAGAGTGTCAGCGCCGCTATTGTTCTTTTGATGGTGCCGTTCTTATTAAAGGCCATCTAGAAAGGTTACTCGGTCAGGGAGGGGGGAAATGAAAAGGAACTTAAGAATCTCTGATGTATAAATGCTGAGGAACATTTTTAATGTGCATAAAATGACTTTATTTGATGTGTGTTTACACAAGAAAAAAAAAACGCTTATCATCTCCTTTCTTTTTCTTTCTTTCTTGTTACCTTAAATTTAAAAATTATTTCCTTCTATATTCAATTCTTACGATTAATATTTATCCGCCCTGGTTTGTTTGCGCGGATGTATGAAAAAAAACTTGATTAAATGGATGGATAAGTTAGCCATCTTCATTTTCATTTACAAATGTCACCTAATTTCAAAGTAAATGAGAGACCAAGGTAGTTTAAAAGTCAGAGCTGAAAAAAAGCTGCCATGCAAAGCCACAGGGAGTCATAACTTGTGAATATTTTCCGGTGTGTAACAAAAGGCGCCCGGGCTCTTCAGATACGCCACTCTAATTTTTTTCCCCCAGATGCAAAAAATAAACCTGGATTGCAATAAACCCTGTGTTGCGTAACATCACACAAATAACTCCTGCGGTTTTCTCTCTCCCTCTGCCTGCTTCCTGCCTCACGCTTCCAATTTGTTGTTCATGATGTACTGTGAGTTTAGCTTTTCATTTCTTAACAAGGACACAGGTGCCTTAACCGCAATTCAATTGTATGTCACTGATAAATAGAATCCCCCAACAACACCCAGACCAAAAGGATTAAATCGAATATTAATGCTGTAAGGGGGATTTTTATTTATTGAGCTAACGCTGTACAGTCCATTTAGAGGTACACAAGCAGCACGAACCCAAGGAAAACGAGACGCTCTTCCTCCAGGACTTTCTGCTGGAGGTGTCTATATGCTTCACGAGACCAGAAAAGAAGGATTTATACATGCGGTGGGTGAGCAAGGAGGTGAATTCATTGCACCGGGTATCTAGGGCTTCAACGTAGGAAATATCATATTTGAACTCTCTATATAAAATTCAATCGCGTTTTTTTCACTGTTCACTCAAGAGACTTTAGAGGTCTGGTAATAAGTCATTATTGATCTGGAGAGTGACTCCTGTTGCTTTGAATTCCATACACTTCAGGAGCTCTTCATCGACTAACTGTGTAACCAAAAGGAATGTCTGAAAAAAAAAAAGAGAGAAAAGGTTTCCATATTCAGACAAATCACCCCAGTGAAAGTCTGTAATGAATGAGATGAAAGCGTTCTGACATTGCAGGTAGTGACAGTGTTTGCCAAGTATAGACGATGCCTGAGGCATACTGTGGCAGCAGGATGTAGAGCTTGGGAGTTCGTTCAGAGCAGGAAGAGTGACGTCAATGTCTGATCCCATTGGGAACTGCTCACTAGAGTGCTTTATGACTTTTTAGATACTGTTAAAGACATGTAAATGTATATGGATGGGAGGAACCTGGATCCTGGGAGTGGATCATAATGCCACTGTCTCTTTATGTATCTACAGTATACAGTATATACATACATCTAGGAACCTCTAAAGTCCAACTAGGGACCGTGGAGGCTAATGATGATTGTTGTATTGATTCCCATTTCATACAACTGTGCTAGGACCTCCAGTCAACAATCACATTCTCTCACTATGGGCAATTTGGGAATAACAATTAGCTTAATGTGCATGTCTTTGGACTGTGAAACCAGAGAACCCGGAGGAAACCATGCAAACTCCATGCACACAGACCTGACACAGGAATCGAACCCACGACCTGGAGGTGCAAGGCGGCAGCGCTAACCACTAAGCCACCGTGCCACCTTAAACATATGTGTGTGTATGTGTGTGTGTACAGTGGTAACTCGGCATACGAATTTAATTTGTTCTGAAAAAGGTCTAATAATGTAATTATTAATTATATTAATATTAATATATAAATTATAATTAATTAATTATGATGTAACTACAGATTATCCATTCCAGCCACCCAAAAATATGGGTCGCCACTGCGGACCAACTGATCCGCACAACAACTTGGCACAGTTTTTAAGCCGGATGCCCTTAATGATGCAGTTGTATCCGGGCTTGAGACGGGCACTACATTCTGTGGCTGGGAGTCGAACCCGAGCCTTCTGCATGGTAGGCAAGGAACCACTAGACATTACTGAGCCACCAAAGCCCTAACAATTTCCAACACTATAATCATATTTTTGCATATAAAAACAATACAAATATTTAGAAAAGTAAAATTCAATAAAATATGAAATAAATAGACATTAAACCTCACTTAAGGTTAATTTATGGCATCGGCTGCTTTAAAAACTAATCTGAAAGTAGCTCCTTTTTCTTCTTGCTACCATCAATGCTAACATTCTTATGAATAAATCTTGAACAAAATGCAAAAAAACCCCACAAAAACATATGTGGGATTCCGACACATTAGCTGTCCACTGACGCAAACTAGTTTTAAACAGCTTCTGGACTTGTAACACTGGCAATGTAGCCAGTGTTCGGTTCAGCTTGGTTAGTTTGCTCTTATAGCAAAAATTGGTCTATATAAGTTATATACATACATACATATTTGTAACAAAACTAAATGGGGTTACAAATACTGTACAAACATGAATAACTGAAGAATTTTATATAATTCATGTATATAATTCTTCAGATATCCATGTGTGTATTTGTTTATTTGTTCTTTAAGCTGAAGAATAAGGTAAGTATAAAATTTCATATCTGTATTCCATATCCATATCTGTATTTGTAACCCTATTTTAATGTGAGGTGTGGGTATTAAAGCCTTGATCAGACGGTTATTATTAATGAATGAATATCAGAGCACTCTGCATGAAAGGAAAAATTCCTCTCTTGGGTGATTTATTTATTTATTTATTTATTTATGCATTCCAGTCCCAATACACAAATCTAGCCATAACAAAACCTACTGTATAGCTGCTTGGATACATTTGCATATTTCACACATGTGTGCACAGGCACACACACACACACACACACACACACACACACACACACACACACACACACATTTTCTGCACTGCTTATGCTGTGTTGTAGTGTTGCGGGGGGCTTGGAGCCTATCCCAGGAAACTCAAGGCAGGATACACCCTGGATAGAATAGGAAGCACAAAGAAACCTACACTTACTCTCCGCAGGCAATTTATACACAAATGCCAATACACAAATGCCAAATGTGGCGATCACACATTGAGGATATAAATATATACTCACAGACAAAGGAAACATTCCACCATGGAAACATGTACAAAAGTTGGTGCTGTTATGAAAAGCTGAAATTTTGGATTTAGTTTACCTTGTTACATTAAGAACACAGGTAAGATAAAATTACTCTCATGCACTTTTCTTGAGGGCCGCTGTGCACGTGCATGAAATTTGCCATGCGATTATGTCTAGTTCACATGACTTAGTATCAAAATATTCTGATTGTGCATTGTGTCATCAAACTATCATTCTCCATTTAGACAATGCTAGCAGATAGAGAGAAGCATCCGAATACTTTAACTTGGTGCAATGCAAGCAGACTTTGTCAGACAGTTTGGAGTTGCCAGGAATACCTTCTTCTATTTTCCAGGCTATGGAACAGATTCCAAACACTAGTTCCACTGCAGATCATCTGACAATGCCAAGACAAGAATAATTAATTCAATGGCATCATTTGCAAAATTTTTACAGAAAATGCTGCCACTGCTGGTATTCCAGGGTTACACACAATATCAGACTATTCAAGAATGTTTGGCTGCAGCCGGACTCGCTAAATGTGCCTGCATGATGGTCCAATGGCGACTCGGTCATCATCACCGTGGTCTGGATTTTGAATTCTTGGTGCTGATGGACACAGATTATTTTTTTTTTAAATAATTAAATATATATTATATATATATAAATATATTAAATTTTATATATAATTAACAGAACTGTATATGTTTAACATTTCTTGTAAAATGTCCATAAGTAAAGTATTTAAAATCACTCTAAGATCATGTTGTTGACTTTATGTGAGGGGGTTCATTTTTGTGAAATTGTACATTAGTTGGTCGGTACTCCATGAGTGCTATCGGTTTGAGCATTCCACTAATAGAGATTTTAAATGGCTAAACGTTAGACACTTTTATCTTGTTGTTCTGTCTTTTTTTGTTCAACGGACAGTGTGTGGCAAAGACTAACCGAAGATAAATTGATTCTTCTCGCCAAGAAAGCATCGACGGACACGGACCTGCCTCTGATGCTCTATGACTTCTCTCTCCCTTGGCAAGTCTCCACACGGAGCAAGACAATGGATTGTCCTAGATGTTGCACGTCGCCAAGTTTGTCTTATGTGCGCCACTTAATCAGACTAAATAGAAAGGCCTAGGGAAGTCATTACCCTTCTATTGTTTGAAAGGTCATAGCAAAATGGCTACATGGGCGCTCCTGCAGGGAGCTCTTCCATTCAGCTCTATAAATTAACCAGTCTACAGAGCGGTTGTCGCTTGGGCATTGATGTACTCTGACTGTGATTAGCCTTTGACCATGTTGCTGCATATTAGCTTAAAAGCCGCTATAAGTTTTTATTTTGCTCGCCAGTGTGGGCATGGTGCTTGTTTTTCTAACAGCACAATATACTAAGGTACAAAGGGTTTAGCATTTTTGAAAACGCCCTTACATGGTTTACATTTTTTCATTTGGTTGGCTGAAATGAACTAAAATATTAAATAAAATATAGTATGTACAGTATGTTCCCCTTTGATTTTTTTTGTTCCCTGATATCTAGAAGTGTTAAACAGCTCAAAACATGGCATTTGTTATACTGATTTAAAAAAAAAAACCCAAAGCAACAGCCAGTGACATCACCAAAACCTCCACATGGCAGGGGTGAAGGTATCAAAAATCCACCACTCAAAGAAGACTTTGAGAGCAGAACGATTCAGCCCACGCAACTGCAAGATGCAATCCACTCATCTACAGTAAGAATCAGAAGGTCTGGTTAAAATTTGAAATAAATACAGGGATGAGCCACAAACAAAGTTTGGAAGCAATTTTAACCTCTACCAACATGTAGAGGAAAAAAAGATCTGTTCATGACCCAAAATCTACTGTATAAGCTCATCAGTCACGCACAGTGAAGGTAGAGTGAGATAAAAAATGTAAGTCATTCTGGATATGGGCATCTGCCAAATGCTGTAAACGTAAATGTAACTGCTAACTCAACTGACTGTGCATTTCACCTTCTGTAAAGGAAACCGAAGAGAGAAACATTCCAAAGCAACTGAAAGAAGTTGCAGTGCAATGCATCACTCTTTGCGATTTGCCGATTTGACGTGGTTATTGCAATCAAGGAAAATGTTATTACCAAGGGCATAAATACTGGGTGTAATCGTGTAGTAATGTTCAGTAAACAGGAAAACCCCTTTTCCCAAAAAAAAAAAAAAAAAAAAAAAAAACTAACTTTCATTAAAAATCAACATTAAACATAAATGGGAAAAGAAACTAAATAAAAGAAGCTTTGGATATCTATGCAACTTCCTTTCTTAGTTTTCTCCAGAGCTTAGCTGGAACATGTTAATTAAGCTTTTTTCCTTGATGTAACAAATGTACATGACGCAAGACGTTTGGCTCAAAACTTAAAAACTGTCTATGTCTATGCTTTTAATAATGCGACATCCACGTGCTGTATGTATGTGTGCGCGTGTCTCTCTCTCAGTCTGTGTGATGAAGTCAGCCGGTAAGCGTATTGAGGTGTGGCAAACACTTCAAGCGATTTATCCCTCATTTTCACACTTAACAGTGTGAGTGAGAGTGTAAGTCCAAGAAAAAGTCCAGGGTTTACTACTCATAGCACGCATTCAGGGGAAAAAAACTTTTCGGAGATTCAAGGTGAGCTTTATGAGACAAACAGCTCTAACATAACAATATTTGCTGGCTGTCATGTGTTGCTCTGAAATTCATTCTTTGAGTGTAGAAAAACATCTGGAGAACCTGAGTAATGTTAGCAGCTGTCGTCATGCTATTGGTGCTGCAGTGATTTATGTATGTACTGTATGTACTGTATGTATCTAAGCTATGTATTAGCTAGTCAGAGTAGGCAGCCTTTCTAACATTCGTTTTAATACACGTACACAAGACAAGATCCTCAATCATTTGTTCTGCCAAGTCTTCAATTTCTGTTTCACCATCCTGTATCATCTCTTCTTGATTTATTCAGGAGAATCAGAATGTAGTGAGAGGACAGAGCAGGGAGGAAAGAGCTTGAAGGGACATTGGAGCAGAAACTGAGGTGAGTCAGAAACCTGTCCTCAACCTCTAGAAAATGAAAAGCATAACCTCATTAACCTTCGGAATGTTTTCTGTCAATGTTTTTATTTCAGGCGTAAGTAATGGCATAATTTTCCTTTTTTTTGCTTTATAACTACTGCATCACTTGCAGTAATTGAAATAAAGCAAACATAAGAAGGTTATGAGTTATGAGTTGCACTTTTAATGTCAAATGTACAGTGTTCAAGTGAAAATTGTATAATTCAATTATTCAGTACATTACCTTACGATGCAAAAACAAGCCCTG
>JAOTRS010000036.1:9965042-9976195 GCA_028565755.1 Dinotopterus cunningtoni
CCAGGCCTAACCCCCGCCCCCTTCCCCCTCCCCCTTTATATTTGTCCAATTATTTATTACCTTTCATGCCAATTCAACTGTCTTTGTTTGGATCTTGGCAATGTACTGTAGATCAAATCGACTGTGTGGTATCCTAGGCATGTTGTATAGCAAAAACTACCAGAAATCATAGTGAAGACTGGAAGCCTGGCTGAGATGAATGCTTCACAGCATTGCTCAGTTTTTGTCAAAAATGCTCACACTATGTGGCAGAAACCTTGATAGCAACCAGCTTCAAATGAAAACCCATCCTCTACTTTCATTACAGCATACACACATTCAGAGACAGCTCTCAATATCCCAATTGTAATATGAATACCATGAGGGGGTCTGGAACAATGTTTAGATACAGTACGTAGGTGGTACGTGTTGAAATAACATCCTTATGAATGCCTGGACCCAAGTTTTCCCAGCAGTACATTCCTCAGAGCATTACACAGCCTCTGCCAGCTTTCCTCCTTCCCATAGTGCATCACCTCCTCCCCAGGTAAGCGACACACATGCACCTGGCTCTTTACATGATGTAAAAGCAAATGTGATTCATCAGACAAAGCCACCTTGTTCCCCCGGGCCATGGTCCAGTTCAAATACTCGTGTGCCCATTGTGCACGCTTTCAGCAGCAGACGGGTTCAGCACAGACGCTCTGACTGGTTTGCAGAAATCTCCTTTCTATTACAGCCAGCGTTAACCTTTTCAGCGATTTGTGCTTCAGCTGCCAAGCCTTTGATCCCCATGTGCATCTATGCATCTTGGGCACCCATGTGCATCTATGTCCTGGTTCACTGGATGTCCTTTCTTGGATTTCCTTCACTTTTCATAGTGAAAATACCCCAAAGGACCTGTCATTTCGTAATACTGAAACCCAGTCATCTAGCCATCATAATTTGTCAAAGTCACCCAGATCCGTACACTTTTTTTTATCTATTTTTTTCCAAAACTTTTTCAAAAACTGACTATTCTTTTGCTGTCTAAATGTATTCCTCCCTTTAATAGGTACCAGTGCAATAAGATAATCAACACTATTCACTTCAAATGTTATGGCTGATCAGTGTAGAGCAGTTATGCAATTACTTATGCATTTTTTTATTTTTTACCCTACATGATTAATAAATTAAATAGCATTGACTGAAGTACTTTATGACTTCGACCAAAACAAATAAAGCACTCATGCCTTTTTCCCAAGTGCCTGTGACTGTGTTTTCACTTAAATCTAAAGAGCCGTGCCATATGGTGTTTTAGAGTGATTATGACCTACTAGATCACAGCATGCTTACGTGCCATGTTAGGATAACCTTTCTCTCACACTCGTTTTTTTTTTTCGCCTCAGGCTTTGGGAGCGAATGCCTTAAAAGATGCAGGGCACTGACATCCAAACCCAAATCCCTGCCAGGCAGCTGCGGCCCAGCTCGGTCAGGATTTCACACAAGCAATTGAAGTGAATCAGGTAGACCGCTGCGTTCAGAAGCCTTATAGGCATCACTGGTTCATGGTCTGCTTTTAAAAAAAAACTGCTTTAGCTGAAATTAAAATAGACTTATTTATAAACAAATAAGAGCTTGGTGTGTTTTTAGTTACGCTTGCGGTACCAAATCAGATGAAGCGCTTAACTTGTTTTGACAAGATGCAGACAAGCCATGCAAATACACCCGCCTCTCAATTCCACAATGTGCAACAGACCTCGTGTATTATCCCGCCTCTGCATTTTGATGGTGGTGCAAGGCCAAAGTGCTAATCACTGAATGCCATAAATGTGCATTATCACAAATGAAAGGTGCATTAATACATGAAGTGTCAAATATCAGCAGGCTGGGAGTAATTATGGACAATTTATGATCCAGGCAAATATTTGTATGTACAGTAACTGTATGTTAACTGCCCACTTTTTTACGAACACCGACTCATTCATGGAACTATGTAATCACCTAATGTGGCAACAGCACTGGACATGAACTCTTACAGTTACAGGTGCATGTCGACATCAAACATCAAAACTAAGAAAAAATGTGATCTTAGTGAGCCACACACAGTGTTTCACCATGCTGTTGTCTGTTTTTGGTGCCAGGTCAGCTAGTTTGAGTTTTTCTGAAACTCCTGGGAATTTCACACATCCTATAAACGTCTCTAGAGTTTACACCGAACCTCGTGAAAAGAAAAAGAAAAACAGCCAGGAAACAGTGATTTAAAACGTTCATGCGCGATACCAGAGCAATAAACAAACTGAAATAAGCTCTTTTTATAACCACGCTAAGACGAGAAGCATCTCAGAATGCAGAACATACTGGACCTAGTGACAGATAGGCTACAATAGCAAGAAGACTACATCAGGTTCCACCGCTGTCAGCCAAGAACATGAATTAAAGGCTAGAGAGACACAGGTTCACCAAAAACTGTACCTCTCAGAGTCAAAGTGTTTATATCCATACAACTGCTAACCCCTGAGGTCTGTTGTGAATGAAATTCTCATCAGTTTCTGAAATACAGAGTCTCAGATCATATTCATATTCCAGTGAGTGGGAGTTTCACAGGCCTCCTGTTGGTGGAATCCAATTGGCAAAAATGGAACCTGATGGTGTTCTTCTGCTGTTGTAAGTTGAAGCTGAAACCAGCTCGTCTGCTACCAGCAACCGACACCATGGTTAAACTTTTTTTTCCCTGATGTTTGATATGAATATTACCTGAAGCGTGACACCAAGGGCTAGGAAAAGTACCATATAGCACAATCTGTAACTTACTGTGCTTATCATCTAATAAAATATTCATTCTTGGTTCCCCAAGCATCGTCATTAAATCTGCGCTTTAAAGCGATAGCAGCCGCTAAGCCGAACATGATCTACTACTGAAGCATCTGACAGGAGAAAAGGCAAGAAATTGTAGTAACAGTGTTCCATCATTCTTGGAGATATAGTGAACAGAAAAGCATGTGTGAGAGTCGGTAGAGATGGTGGACAGCTTCATCAGCGTGGAACATTCTGTTATTGCTTCTCTGTGAGCGTTCTCGCTGTCTGAGAGAACAACACATCAGGTTTTATACAGTCACATACTGTGGATCAGAAAAATGCTGAAGTGGTAAAGGTATGCCACTTGTAACCGCTATAAAAGCATTTTTGATTCAGCGCCAAAGCAGTTTAATGTAATCAGCATTACATGTACTGTACATAATCAAAGTGTCTTGAGGCTAAGGATAAGATGTCTGTTTTTGTGATTATACTGGGTGGCCCAAAATTTTGATACAATGATCGAGGCGGCACGGTAGCTTAATGGTCGCCTTGCACCTTCAGGGTTTGGGTTTGATTCGCGCTTCGGGTGTGTGTGCATGGAGTTCTCCCCATGCTTGGTGGGTTTCCATCGGGTACTCTGGCTTCCTACCACAGTCCAAAGACATGCAGATTAGTCTGACTGGCGTTCTAAAATTGCCTGTAGTGTGTGAATGAGTGTCAGTGTGTGTATATGTGTGTGCCCTGCGATGGATTGGCACCCACCCAGGATGTACCCTGCCTCAAACCCTAAGTCTCCTGGGATTGGCTCCAGGCCTCTTCCGCAATCTTGTACACAGGATAAAGTGGTATAGACGATGAGTGTGAGTATACACTGATCAACCATAACATTCCAAAACACTGACACATTAACATTGGTTATCAATGATGTACCAGGAAACTGGTAATAGGATCACGGGCACCCAAGCCTCACCCATGTCCAAATTCAATCGACGAATTCAATGCACAATTTGTCAAAAAAAAATGATGTTTTTGTGCGCAAAGATTAGTGCACATTTTGTTCCGACTTTAGATGACCCCAAAGAGGAATAATCGAGTAGCGTAAGGTCTGTTTTGATCTTCCATTGTTAGTTTTAAAGCCAACATGGGTCTAAAATAAAAATAAAAAGTATAAAATCATTTGTTCTGTCTTCTTCCATAACCCATTAGTAGTCACTGACTGACGCATCCTGTTGTTAAGGGATTGATTTAGCAGCTCTGTGTTGGTGAATATGCATGTTGGCTTGACTTAATAATTTACTGAACAATTCTGTCAGGCCCAATAATCCGCAGCTCCTTCATGATTTAAGGGGAAATCTTACAGAAGCGCTTTGACAGCCAAATCCAATTATAAAATTATGTCAGGTTTAACATTTTTTAAACAGTATTGACAAACCACTCAGTATGTTATGTTGTTTGGTTATAGTAAAAGCATCTTGACAGGCCAAATGGTGGCATAAATATTTATGTTAAGCCTGAGTAACATGCACAATTTTCACCATTATCTTAATGGAAGCATTTGTCTAGACAGCTGTTTGTGACATTGTTGGAAATAAAACAATCACTGCATTAGCCAAATAATAGATGTACAACAACAAACACCTTGAGGTCCTTCAAGTTCAAGGCGTCTTTAATGACTAAAAGTCTACGAACTTTAATTCAGGGTAAACAGACTTAAAATCAAAAGTTATAGGAAATATAACGAAGAACTTTACAACTTTACAGAAAACTCGTATAAACTGCATGTCAAATTAACAAACACTTTTTTTTTTACTTCAGTTACACTCATACATTTGTCACATGCAATTTGTTTATTTGCCTGTGTGATTTTTAAAATGCATAGCATGTATTTTATGTTTTTATGATTTTGTCATGTTTTGTTTATTTACATATGTGATTTGTGTGTAATGCAATTCTGTTTATGTGATCACATTGTTTACACAATGTTAAGCCAGATGTTAACGTCAGGATAATTTAGTTACATAACTTTAATACTGTATACTGTATGGTTTCACATGTGGTTACATACTACTTACATAATCATGTGAAATGTATGTGATGTTTTTCCATTAACAATTAAGCAGCAATAAACCCTACAAAGGTATTTACACTATCGCCTAATATAACCTGAGTTTTATTCATTTGATTAGAGAGAACGAAATTTATTTTGTTTTAGAAACATGTAACATTTAGCAATTTACTCAAGTTTTAATCTTTCAATTACTAGCAATGTTAGGGAGAAGCTGTCTACATGTAAGGATTTTACTTTGTTACACTACATTACGTCAAAACTAGCTAGAGATTTCCTGGGATAAACCGAGAACCTGGTCCAGTCAAATCTAAACTTTAACAAATGTGGCAGCAAGAATGATAACCTATACCCACCTTGGTACCTCGGCATACAAAATCTGTTCCAGCCACCCAAAAATATTACCAATATTACAAATTATACAACATTATAATCATATTTCTGCATATAAAAGCAATCAAAACATTTAGAAAAGACATGTAAATTAAGTAAAATCTGAAATAAATAGGCATTAAACCTCACTTAATCTTAATTCATTATTCTTTTTGCCACTTTTGAAACTGAAAGTGGGACTTCGTGGGACCCATGGTGCGATGTCTTACGTAAAATGCACAGAAACACACAAAACAAATGTTAACTCGTGTCGCTTGACTTTGCACTAACGCAACAGGTTTTGATCGGCTACCTGACTTACCTGCAACTTAACCGGTTCAGTGCGGTTCATTCACTCATAGGCAAAAAATGCTTCATATGTCGAGGCAAATTTCTTGCAAAATTTAGGTATTTAAGGCAAAAATGCAGTTCGTATGCCGAGGTACTGTACCACTGTTACTGTATGTTGTGTATTTCTTAAGCTAGTTTGTTTCTTTACATATTAGAATTATCATGCTAGAAATAAAGCTGTTAATAAAAGTTTCTCTTGTTTTTTGTCTGATCTTGTAATCTGATACAGGCATCTATTTGTTATGTGAATTATTCTAATACTTTGATCAAACTGAATGTCCACATTTCTTACATTCTTCCCTAGCTGGCTCCTTGAAAAAATGTGCCAGAAACATCTCAGCACAAAGGATCGTGTGATGACCTCCTAACAAAAGCTTAGCATAACCATTACCTAGGAAGCATGTGGCATCAATATAATTAAGAAATCTTAATCAATGTAATATGATGTCATTAAAATGGTTCCAGCAAGAAAATACCAGCCTTATCATTCATGTCATGGAAAAAAGCATGCAAGTCCTAGACATGCATCAAAGCATTAGTGAGACCTCATTATGCTTTCCACTGGCCCTCTCTTTTAATTACCAATTAAGAGAAATGCATTGTCAGATTTACTCAGCATCAAATTAAGGCAACGTGCTCGGTGCATGAATGATCCCAGGCTGAATGAAACCTGCTTAGCCTGATACCGACGACCTCTGCTCCATTCTGCCCTAATGCCTAGTTCCCTGAGTAGATTAGCTAGCAGATGAGCATCCATTAGCCCTCTGCCCACTCTAGCCGCCTGGAAGGAATTTATTATAGTCACAGAAATACTGCAGGAGTACTGAATAATAATAACAACAACAACAACAACAACAACAACAATGATAATAATGCTTGTTCGCTTTTTTAAAGGCCAAGGATAATTAACATAGATAAAAAAAAAAATTAACTGAAAAGGATATTTCTCTGACCTTTTTTAAAACAAATCTTTTTTAATTTCAGAAAAAAAACATACACTTATGCAAAAGATGGTTCATCTAATTGTAGTTCATGTTGGTGTTGAATTGAAACGTTTCTCAGTGTGACAATGTATTTTCAAAAAAAAGATTTACACAGAAAAATTTTATCTTCAAGAAGAAATTTTACACTGATAACTGATTCCAACAATTATCAATATTTTGAGAAATGATTCTGAAAATGATTTTGAGAATGTGTCAGAAAGCAAAGACAGATCCAGTTGCTATAAGTGTTGCCCTTTAAAAAAAAAAAAAAACTAAATAAAAAAGATGTTGTGTGCGTGTGTGAGCAGTAGTCAGGTGATCTTAAGCTTTGCACGGAGGATGTGATCTGGGTGTTGTACCATGTTTAGAGGCCATGTTGTTCCCTGAGATGTTGACATTGATTCCAGCATTGACATTAGTGTTTTTAAACTAGGGCAGAAAGACAGAGTAAAATGGATGACCCAGTGTGCTTAATGGGAATTTAGCCTCTTGGCTGTCTCGAGATATTTGTCTAGCATCCCCCTCTAGCCCGTTAGGCCATACTTCTAACACCATCTTTACAGCAAGGAGTTCTGTGTTGTCGATGTCAAAGTTACATTCAGCAGGACTCTTTGAAAAGAATGCCACAGTATGGAGGGTAGACTTATTGCAGAAGCCCTGAGATAATATAGCCCTGACCCCTGTCTCAGATGTGTCGACCTGCACAATGAGTTGGACAAAGGTGTTCTCAGTGGCTGAGTTCTACTTTAGTTTCTTAGGACTGTTTTCGACAAGGATGTGAGTAGACAGTAAAGCTGAAAGCACTCATGAGTTGATGATAGAAATGTATGAAACCCAGCAACCTCTGGAGCCCCGCTTGACTGTGAAGGGTCTAGGTACCACTATGATTTTTTTTTCTTGTCCATGAGGATTCACTCTGAAATGATGATGTACTGTACCTTAGGAACAATATATTGGACATGTGGAACTCACATTTCTTCCCTTTTACATAGAGATGGCTTTTAAATTAGGCAAGCTAGCATTTATTCTGCATGAGAGACATGATATTCTGTGTAGTTGTACAGTAGTTGTAGTGACCAATGGTGGTGCTCGAGGTTTTTTCCTTTGTCTACTTCTGATACAAGGTTATACTGTAGGCAAGGCAGATATTCAGCTTGGTGACACAGTGGCTTAGTGGTTAGAATTGTTAGATTGTACCTCCAGGGTCTGGGTTCGGTTCCTGCCTCAGGGTCTATGTGCATGGAGTTTGCATGTTCTCCCTGTGCTTGGTGGGTTTCCTCAGGTTGTTTCGGTTTCCTCCCACAGTTCAAAGACATGCAGATTAGACTAATTGGCATTTGTAGTGTTTGAATAAATGTGTAAATGTTGACTCGAGGTCACACCACAGTAATAAAATAGGAATAATTACAATGGTAATCAGAATTGGCCTCCTCAGTCACCTAGTTGACTACAGAGGTTCCTAAATGGATGGATGGATGGATGGATGGATATTTAGCTTTGTGTAGATCTTTATACAGTTGGTCTAGGGCAGACAGCAGTAGGGACAGAGAATAACATTATTAAATCATCTCATTTCTCCTCAATCCTCAGTAATCTACGCAAGATCTGAGCCTTTCCTTTTAACAAAAAAAATCCTGCCAGTGCATGAAAGGTGGATTGTTGAAGAGCTTCTTCTGTACAGTATATGCTGTACTTCCATAGCTTTATATTCACTTGAGGATGGTGATGTGAAGAAGCGGTGTCATGGCACAGTTGTAGCGCCTGTAAGTAGCCAGGTTTCGACATTCGCTTTGCAGAGAACGTCTTGGAAGTAGTAATATCCAGAGGGAATTTTAACTCTTGGGCTGCTGGAACTCTTGAACTCTTGAGTGGGTAGGAGCTTGAGGGTAAAGTTAGTGGGCATGACAGTGTGCTGAACCTTGGGTGATTTCTCTCTCAGCCAAGGAAAACCTTGCATCCATAAAAAGCCAACAATCAGAGATCTTTTCACACTGGGAGGTGCTGACTTGGAGCATGAAGAAAGTGCTGTGCACGATGGATGCTTACTCAAGTTGGTTTTGCAATAACTTGGTGCTCAGTTTGATGCCCACTCAATGAAATTTCCAGCATCTCATGTCTAACAGGAAAGTAAATGAGAAGGACAGACGATTAAGGAGCAAGTAGAGGTATTCACTCTCTTGGTTGCTTGTTCGAGGTGCTCAAGCAGCGGGCCACAAAGGGTGCTACCGCTGGTGCAGCTAGCAGTAATGGGGTCAGCGTGCAGGTGAACTGCATGAGTTTTACTTTGATCATGGATAGCCGCTGGTGTTGCTCCCCACCGAGAAGACCTTGAGGCACTGGCACCTGCTGCCTCCATGTAGACGGTGAAGTATACTGTCAAGCAGTAGAAACAAATTCAGCTGCAAGAGTTGATTTTATTTGAAATAAACAAGCAAACATGGCCAAAAAAAAAAAAAAAAAACACTGCACAAAAAAAAGGCAATCTGCAAACCAACTGGTCAACAACAAGAATCAGAAAAACAAGGGGCAGGAGTGAGATCATAAACCAGAGAAACTGGCTTTTTATGTTAAAAAGTAGAAGATACTTTGTGGTGACTGTGTGTTCTGAATATCTTTAAATAGAGTGTGTGTGTCTGAAAGAGGGAGAGAGAGAGAGAGAGAGAGAGATGGATTGAGTGCAGGTGTGAGTAATCAGTAATGGGGTGAACTTGAGCATGACATGAAGTGTGTGGTCTCGGTGTTGTAGTTCATGACGACCATGAGAATAATCTCTGATGTTCTCCGAGAGGTTGAATTTAATACGGATTCCAGTGTTGACATGACATAGGGATTTTAAAGGGCTTGTAAAATTTAATGAATGCAGGCGATCTAGAAATAGATTTTTGATTTTGGATACAGATAGTGTTTGTGCAAAATGACTTGGGGGGGGGGGGTAAAAAAAAAAAAAAAAAGAATTCCCATTTCTGGGCAAGTGAGTGTGGTTTATAAGCTTTCTGAAGGAAATTGATGTGTATATAGTCATTTTCTATAAACTGACAGACATCAGGAGAAGTTTTTCATGTAGATATGTAGCGATTTCCTTTTATTTGACAAAAATTATTACAAAATTAATTATTATTGCTACAGTGTAAGAGAATGCATTCCTGATTTATGTAAAATTTTCTAAAACAATTGACATTGTAAAATGTACTATATAGTGTCATGCCTTACGCTATATGCAATCAGGAACAAGGTTTTACGTTGTGCCAGCTCTTGATCTGCATACGCAGCCCAGAGACATGGATTGCAATTTTTTGGCAGCAGGCAAAATCCATTAACTGTTCATCTCATCTTGCAAAGAAAGCCCTTCTTTTTTCCTTTCAGTCTGTGAGCTTTATCACTGCCTGGTCTACAGAAGGGTCAAAAGTTCAGCTGCAAACCTAATTCTTTTGAGAGCGTGTGATGTGAAAGAAATGCTGCTGAGCTCTCAGGATAAGAGTTCGATTCTCTGCTGAATTGTGTCACACCGTGAGCTGAGATTTCAAGCTGGCTCTTAACACAATTGGCATCTAAAAGACAAAAGGTGTTTGTCACCATGCTGAGATGCAGTCGTACAGAGAAACAGCAGCCGAACATGCCTGAGCCCAACCGGCTTGTCTTTCCGCATTGGTGTCCTTGAAAAGCAAGAGACAAGCACTTTATCCAAATCTAGTGGATCTTTTTTTTTTTCTTCTATATAATTTATTTATTTATTTTAACCTTTATTTTCTCTCTCTCTTTTCTCCCTATATCATTTGTTTTCTTCACACTGACTACTTTTTCCCTTTCTTGTTCTTATTTGGTGCACTAATAGCTAAACTCGCGACTGACTCGGAGGTAATGTCATTTGTGCTTAATGTGAGCGAGAGTGGCATATGAGAAAATTGCATCTTCTGCAAATCTACCCTTTAATTTTCCGTGAGAAGAGATAAAGAAAGAATACATTGTATAACAAAGCCGAGGCGTCTTTATTAAGCTATATCAGATGAATACTCTATCACAAGCATTAAGCCAAAGTAGGTCATAGAAGGTAACAATACCACACTGCCTTTCTTTTTTCAGAAGGATTGCTTTGCTACCATGTAAAAAAAAAAAAGAAAGAAAGAATAATAATAAATCAAATATCCTGTACATGGCGCGAAGGTCTCTAAGAGGCTTTCAGTAATTTAGAGTATTAATGATTTCATTTTTCACCAGAAAGCCTTTATAAGCTTTAAGCAGACCATTTTCTCCAAGTGCCCTGGTGCACAGTATGCCAACACACTCATGTGTAGATCAACAGATGAATCCCGACAGAATTCAACTGGCAGAAATTCCATTTTCTTTATTTATCTTGTGGATTGACCCGTCCCTCAATCCTGGAATTAAAGCAAGAACAGATTGTACGTCGCTCTTAAGCAAACGATGAACTTCTTCCTCATTTCTCCTCTGTATATGGGACATACTGTATATGAATGTGAGACAAATGATTATTTGCTTGTCAGCTTCTAGAATAGCTCATCATAAATCATCATCTAGGTGAAATAAGGTATAATCTGGCCAACGCTTTGAATTGAATTAAGGGACTTCATATTTTCTTCCTAAGGGACTTCATATTTTCTTCCAAT
>JAOTRS010000036.1:10012015-10042769 GCA_028565755.1 Dinotopterus cunningtoni
AGACATGCTATGGTGAACTATCCTTATCTATTATTCCAAACAATTAATGGTAAAAATAATAAAACAGAAATGAAAACACTTTGTCTGAATGTCAAAAAAGTCTAAGTGTCCCCTGGTTTTAAAGTAAACTCTGGTTTTAATTTATGGCCAAGTGGATTTTTGGATCAGCCCTTGCATTTTATTTTTACAAAATGTATTGTTAAAATTTGGCTTTATAATTGTAGGTAATGACAAAAAAAATGATGCAATCTTTTACTTATTTGCATTGTGTGTGTGAGAGAGGGAGAGAAAGATGATGTACTGTACTATTGCCAATTAGAGCTTGTCATTTTTTCTAATTATGTCTACTTTTAAATGAATTATTTTCATTATTCTTTTCTCAAAGCAGTTCAAATTACAATACGTACAGCACTGAACGTGTTTGCTCTCGGGTAACCATGGCAAAAAACCAGAGCATCACTGTTCCCCCTTACCATTCATGTAACCATTCCCATTGTACTCCATGTGCTTATGAATGCACCTCTAGCATGAGGAATCTACAGAATAAAAGAGTATTATCAGAATGTTGTGGGTGAATATTTTACACGACTTAAACACCTGCTTAAATATAACATACTGAACATATGAAATGCATGAGCGGGGTCAGTGAGTCATACCGTAGCTGCACATTGTATCTCACAACACTGTGCCGCTGGTGCATTGTCTGTAAAGCAGGTTTATCTGTCCACAAGTAGCTTCACACGTTGCAATCAGCAGAAAAACAAAACAAAATTGCCATGATTAATTGGTTACCCATCTTTGAGGATTATTGGTTTTCATACTGTACATTGCCATTGGTGCCTTAATAAGATTAAAGATTTATGCTAAATTATAGGAATAGTTTTTCAGGATTTAGGCTCATTCCATGCATTCAAAATATAGATGAGTCTTCATTCACAAACATCCTCTTAAAAAATGGAGAAACCATTTCCATCTGCTATTTTAATATAAACATTTCATATTTTTGCATATTGTTCCTTTTGGTCAAAGTATCACAAATAAGATCCATGTTCTCAATATTAAGCCAAAAAAGAACTAGTTCATGAAGAATTGTGCCGCCACAGACCACATTTTTTTTCTACTGCATGACAGAGGATTTCACTCAAGGGATGCCAGGTTTCCATCTAGGAGCCACTAGTGGCTTTGGGATGCACAATGAGGGCCACTGTTGTAGAGTAGGAATCCCACTGAAGACTGTCTTAGACTTTTGCATTTAAATAAATTTAAATAAGTATTTTTTTAAAAATCCATTGGTGGACATCTGGGATATGGTCCTTCAAAGAGTCAGCTGGGTACTGGCAACTAGAACTAACAATAAAATGCTTTATGACCCAAAGAAGTCTTGAAACTAGTTTAGTCCACACTTAGCCTTACGATGAAAAAAAAAATCACACCTTGCTAGTGTTTTCTGTTTTTTGTAGAAATGGATAAATTAAATGTAAAAAAAAAAAAAAAAAACTCAATGTCTGCCACGCTTTTGTGTCAAAAGAACCACATACGGTGATGATTCAGGTTTTCACTGAGCAAAAAGCAGAATGACTGAGGTGATGTCGGTAGGTGGCAATCCTACATCATTGTGTCAGTCTTATCAAAACACACACATGACGCACATACACACAATACGTGATACACACATCCAAAGTGGGGGGGAGAGAGAGAGAGACATTAATGAAATAGATTAAATGTATGCAATTCAAACAGCTCACAAAAGGCTCTCTGTAAACAGACACAAGTTCTTTGGCCTTCTATAGTAGATTCAGCCAAGGAACAAAACATCTCTACACTCTGACAGGCTCCTCAGACCCAGGTTGCCAAGTGCAGGTATTGTAATTCCAAAAATAAGTATGATTTGGGTGATGGATTTTTATTCATTCATTATTAGTAATCGTTTAAGCCTGGTCCAGTGGATCTGGAGCTGATCCCAGGAAGAATGAGTGTGGGATGGGAAAATTCTCCCAGGATGTGGTGGCAGTTCATTACTGGGCACACATTCACACACGCTTTCACATCTACAGGCAATTTACTGTAGCCTGCTTGTTTTTGGACAGAGGGAGAAAACCGGGGGACCTTGAGGAAACCCAAGTGAGCATGTTGAGAACATGCAGACGGATCGAACCGAGGACCTTGGAGATGTGATGCAGCAGTGCTACAGTACCTGCCGGGATGGATGGAAAATAATCCATAATAACTCCCCCCCCGCCCAAAAAAAAAAACCCTTGAATTTAATTTGATGACTTGATGCTAAGCACGTGACGAGACGGGGCTTAGTGGTTACCATTGTCGCCTTGCGCCTCCGGGATCCGGGTTCGAATTGCGTCTGGGTGTGTGGAGTTTGCATGTTCTCCCCATGCTTGATGGGTTTACTTCAGGTTCTCCGATTTCCTCCTACAGTCCAAAAACATGCAGATTGAGCTAATCGGCGTTCCCAAATTGCCTGGAGTGTGTGTATGTGTGTGTTGGCCTTGCGATGGATTGGCACCCTGTCCACCATGATGTATCCCACCCCATACTCTAATACTCCTGGGATAGGCTCCAGACTTCCTGCGACCAGGATAAAGCGGTGAAGACGATAAGTGAGTGATTTGATGCTAAGGACGCGGCAGAGCAGTGGTTAGCACTGTCGCCTTGCGCCTCCAGGATCCGGGTTCGGGGATTTGCGTCTCAGGGTGGGTGTGCATGGGGTTTGAATTTTCTTGGTGGGTTTCCTGAGGGTGCTCCGGTTTCCTCCTCCAGTCCTAAAACATGCAGGTTAAGTGTGTATGTGTGCGTGTGTGTGTGTGGCTCGTGCTGATTTGCACGCCACGTGCCCTAAGTCCCCTGAGATCGACCCTGCACGCAGGCTAAAGCGGTATAGACGACGAGATGATGATAATGATGCTAAGGATGTGATTTTGTAGCTCCAATCTGGCAACCCTGTCGAGCAGTGAGTCGCTGCTGCAGCTCTCGATGCTCATCACTGTAGGCGGCTGCAGTCTGCTTTTGCCTGATTTCATCTTTGCAGAAGGGGAGGAAGAAAAGGAAAGAAAAAAAAACACCCAACGCGTTCATAAAATATGAATATAGATTTTGTTTCTCAGGAGAGGACGGAGAGAAAGTGCGCCCACGCACGCTTCGGAATGAAGATGAGTGAATGAGTGAAGATTCAGGAGGAAGTTCAAGTCGCGTCTGCGGTTCGGCTGAGAAGGGAAGAAGAGAGGAGAGAGCGCGAGCGAGCGGCGATCAGAAGCAAACGGCTGATTAATGAATGAATGAATTAATTAAATCCGAAGCCAATAATCCGCATTAGAGCCGTGCACTGGCTGCAATCGGGGTATAACGCAGAATGGGAAAGAAGTGTGTGTATGTGTAAGTGTGTGTCAGATAGATAGACACACACACACACACACACACACAGAGAGCGGCATTAAAGCATCAGCCAAGTCAGCATGTTACGTGTTTAAGCCATGGATCGCGCGCGCTTCGTTATCACCGTCTCTGATACACCAGGACCCTTCTCATAATAACTGCTGGATTTGGGATTTTTTTATTATTTTTTTTTCTTCATCGGAATAAAGCCTGAGAGAGAGAGAGAGAGAGAGAGCCTGCTGCGAACACACGCTGTGGATGTGGGATTTATCAGAGCTGCTCTGCGTTTGCACCAACAAGGTGATAGATTTATTCTTTTCATATATTTTTCTTTTTTTATTTTCTCATCTCACTCTCTCTATCGTTTTAATATTTTTCTGCACTGCTTGCAAAAGGCTCTCCGTCTCTCTCTCTCTCTCTCTCATGCGCTTACATCTCACTAAAAAAAAAAAAAAAAAAAAAAACCTGCATGGATTTCACATTAACTTGAGGCTGAGGCTGCAGAGGATCATCTGTCCATACTGCTATCGTTGATATATTATTAAAAAAGAAATAATGATAAAAAAGAAGGAAAATGTGTAAGTAGGTGATGGGAAAGTATTCTAGAGATTTCGTTCTCTAATCAAGTTGCATGCATGCATTTTATGCATTCGCATGTAATCTACAGATTACATATCTATCTATCTATCTATCTATCTATCTATCTGTTTATCTATCTATCCATCTATCTATTCAGATGGATAGACAGATGGATAGCCAGTCTGTCCATCTTCCCATCTTTAAATCTCTCTATCTTGTCATTGGCTACATGATTGAAGGCTGGTGCCAGAATAAGCTGGTAGAATTTTGGATCCCAACACCTCCCTCCCCCCACCATCCCCCCTTCTGTTGCTCCACTTAGCGTTACTTTTGCTAGAATATGGCGTTGGGTCATTCATATTCCGTTCACATGTGCAGGCTTTCGCAAAAGACACAGGAGGAAAAAAGAGACGCCGTGTGCCTGCGATTGTTCCCATCTTCACTTTGCTGCATTTGATAAGTAAATGAGGTGAAAGGCATCCTGAGTACATCCTGTGTTCAGCTTGTTACTCATCTAACTGCATGCTGGGTCACATCCTAGGATCCTTATGCCGTCTCCTACAGGGTTTTTTTTTTTTTTTTTTTTTGGATGGTGATTGTGAAAAGCACAGACGAGGGTGGCAGCTCACACACAGGGTTGTACCGTGTGTCTTCAACAATTAACCCTGTTGGTAAGACCACAGCCAGGTGAAGGCAGGCATTACATTGCTGACATGCTGGGAGAAATTCTGGGTTGTACCAGAAGCCTGCGCATTTGCTGTGTATGATTCATGGTCGTGGGTTGTTGCTTCCCTGATACTTTTTTTTCTTTGCGCATGAATGTTTGACAGGAGCTTCCGTCTTAGCTGGTGATAATAATAATAATGATGGAGGGGGGGAAAAAAAACATAGAAAACCAGACATCCTTTTGCATTTTCAGCTATCTAAGATGGTTGAGACATTTGTGTAGGTAAATCTTCTAAAGTAGAAGAACATGCCAGTCTTGATATCCATGCATTTAGGATTTAGGAGCTACGGTTCCTTGTTTCAGTGCCTGCTTGTAAGGACATCAAGCAAAAGCAGTCATCTGAGATAATTGCTTTTAACTGGCACTGCTCTATCTATTTCAGTTCCTGAAATGATGCACTAATTATAAATGTCATCTCCTACAGTCTGTCAGAAAGATCTGTTCTTTTCATGATCAGAAAGCTACAGTGCAGTTCATGTACACTTGAAGCAAGTTGATAAAGCTGTCTGCGGTTTATCTCAAGTGACACGTCTTTTGATGAATTAAACACTGAATGCTTTATTCACTGCTTGAAAATATAAATATCCTCCCATGTTTATGTTTCTTTTATAATTATATATTTGTTCTTATGATTTCGTCAGGATAAGCGGGAAAGCAAATGTTATTGCTGGATCAAAAACCAATGACTGGTGGCAAAAAAAAAGAAAAAAAAACAAGTATTTTGTATCTACGTTACAAACGATGGATAGGTGATACATTTCTGCGTATGCAGAATCACTTCACAGACTTAAAGTTTTAATTAGCAAGATTGCAAACAAAAAGTGCCCATTATTACTCATTTTCGACTGCAAATGCTGCAAAAATCATAATGGCTTTTATGGAACATGCTTGACAGCTGCTCTATTTAGTTCAGTGCATTCTGCTCCATAATCATCTTATCCAGCTTAAATAAATGGAGCAAAATCCCAACGCAGATGAGACCAAATCAATCTGCTAAAAATTAAAAGCATAATCACATTTAGATGATAATGTTACTGACTCAGATCAGTTTGGTGCTTGCCACTTTGCCATGGGCTTCATTGATTTAAATTACACTTCAGTATGAAAATGCTATGGAACAGATTAAGGTGTGGGTGTTAATTTTCAACTCTGGATTTTCCTTAGAGCCATGTTTTTTTTTTGTGCTGTACAATGAGGCCTGTGTTTGCTGCCATTGCAGTTGTGGTCTGTTCGTGAAATTAAATAAGCGGTCAGATTGGGTCTTTGTTAAAAATCATTTTTTCATCATATCCATAGATTATTGCTATAATGAATTAACAGAAATTGCATGTCTTGCTTTAATGGCAACATCACCAGTTAACTGCAGCACAATCATCATGGTTTAATGGAGATAAAAACAAACCAAAATCACAATCCATACCATCACCATTTGGTTAATTTACACAAGATAGAGACAGAGATCACTGCTCTTTTTTCTCAGGGTGATGACCTGAGTTTAGCCCTGACTCATGGGCCGCACATTACAAACCCCTAAAGTGCAGCTTTGATTGATGGTGTATCCTCACAGGCAGCTCAGAGAAACAAGGTTTAGTGCGCAGTCCTGGGACTGAAAGTCCACAGCAAGAATAAGTGTTAATGTGTTGATTGTGTCAGCTAAGCGAAAAAAAAAAAAACAGCACCAAATACCCACCACCGTAAAATGGGTGTGTCTTGGAATAAGAACTTTTTAGGCCATATACACGCATAGCACGCATTTAATTTAATAATACGTTGCCATTTAAATGAACGCAGCTTTTTTTTTAGGTGCTACTGTATAAAAGGCCCTCTCAAGTATGGGTCAGGTAGGAAGCTCACCTCATATCATGAAAAGACATTATGAAGTTAAATTACATGCAGACAGCAGTTATCATGTGTAGTGCCTTCTTTAAAAATGGTAAAAAGAGGTCAGAGAAATAGTGAACAAAATTAATTAAATCAGTTTCGGATTAAGGATCCACTGATGCAGATTCATTCAGGTAAAAAATATATATATATATATCCACACTGAATCCTCAATTCAGCTAAGGTAATAGAGACAAGACCTTGCCAGTCACCCAGCTGTGCTCTGTGTTCTAGTCATTAAAGAAAATACTTTCTTTTTTTTCCCCATGTTCATCTCTCACTCACTATCACTCATCATCTTTACAGCTTTATCCTGTATACAGGGTACATGGGGGGGTGGGGGGGACTTAGGACACGAGGTGCGGAACACCCTGGATGGGATGCCAATCCTTCACAGGGCACACACACATACATATACACACACTCACTTGGAATTTTGGGGAAAGTCAGTTAGCCTAATCTGCATGTCTTTGGACTGTGGAAGGAATCCAGAGGAAACCCACCAAGCACAGGGAGAACTCCATGCACGCAGACCCGAAGTGGGAATCGGACCCGCACCTGGGAGGTGCAAGGCGGCAGTGCTTACCACTAAACCACCGTGTGCCCCATATTCATCAGTCTCTTCAAAATATAAAACAACAGCCTGCCAGTGGAATTTTAATTGGCACAATTGAGATGCACTTGTGCCTCACTCCTGCATTTGTGGCTGGCACATGAATACCCTAAAGATTGCACATCCCAAAGCTGTTTATCCCAAAGTCCCCACCCTCAATAATCTCACTTGGATACTGTAGACTTAAGAACCAACCGCTGCTGTAATCATAAAGAGTAAAATTCTCATACTAGGCATCTGTTTAACACATATTGTAATGTTCACGGAAAAGGAACGATTTATAATTCAGCTGTGGGTCATACAGACAAGAATAGGTGCTGTAGTCGTGTTGGTGTTGTTTTATACTCCGGTTCCTCTTGATGTTTCTCCTTTATGTTGTCTTGTTGTTTTTTTTTGCTCATGAAGGATCTAAATCCACCATGCAGCTTTCTTTAGTACTCCTTTGTGAATAATTTGAGCATCAAAGGCGCTACTCATATGGTAAAAATACTTTAATTTATGTGGACTAAGTCTATAGGATCAAAACCATTCTGGACTTTTGTGAAATGTACACGGATTTCGGTTCCATCCTGTTGTGCCTATTGATCCATTTGTCATTGTTCCATGTTGCTTTACTGCCCTTTTATATTTCTGGCTGTTAATAACATGTTCTCGCGAGCAACATGTCAAGAATTATGTGTACCCATATAAAAATCTATACTCTGCTCCTTTAATTAGATGTGAAATATAGGTACATGATGAAGATCAAAGGGGAAAAAATAATCCCCAGTTGTTACTGTAGTCTATTTTAATAAGAAAACTAAGTGAAAAAAAAAAGCCTTGGGAAAATATCCAGCTATATATAAAATAACCCTCCACATATGAAAAGGGCTGTTTAGCCAAATGTGTCACACTAATAGCTGATATTTGCCAGGATGCTTTACTGAAGAAACTCAGCAGGATATAACGGGTTGCTGATTTTGGCACGTGTGTGCGAAGCTCAGCCATCTTTAACGCCGACCTAGCGCCCAGGATGATGCAGTGAACCAATCATCAATCCACAGGGCTTTTAAACGAATGCTTTACAGAGCTTTACATGTCAATCTCACATGCATTATGCATCAGATAGAAGGTGTGCTTGGTGTTTATGGAATAAGTTTGTAGTACTGTAGTGACTCGGTGTTGTGACCCCTTTAACAGTATTTACAAACTCACACACTGTACTTTTTTTCTGTAAAGGTAAATAATGAAGATAATTTTGCTTTAATGGAAATATTAATTAACATTAATTATTACATTGTATAATACATTGTATAATATTATATACTGTATATATACAGTATTCATTTTAAACCGGGGACATTTTTCATGTCTTTAGGCGTAAAAACTACTGACATTTACAGAAGGCATCCACCACAGTACAGTGATGAGAATCTTAGCTGCAGTAAAACATTTAAATGATGCAAAGGTTTTAAAGAGTGAATAACGATCCTGCTGAAAATTTATAATCAATTATATATATTATACACATAATCATTCACGAACACCACTTGCACATTACAGGAAGTTAACTTTCAAGGGAATTGCCAAAAGTGTGGCATTAACTCTTCCGGCTTTACACCCAGTTTTATGCAAACCCCAATTCTGAGTGGCTCATAAGTAATGAATCAAATAGCTGTAGTTGCATGGCCAGGTGTGACCTGTTCCCTCGTTATGTCAAAACTAATCAAGCAGATAAAAGGCGTGGAGGTGGTTCTGTGTGTTAGATTTCTATTTGGTAGTTGTTCACGTGAACTATAAATAAATAAACCTCAGAGACATTGAGAGTGGCCATAACAACAGTTTGGAAAATTCTTCAAAGAGAAGCAATTAACTGGCAAGCTCAGCAAAAAGAGCAAAAACCCTGGAAGACCATGAAAGGCTAAATAAAACTAAAGTGGATGACCGCAGAAACTTGTCGATGGTAAAGCAGAACTATTTCACAACATCTAGCCAAGTAAAGAACACACTTGAGGGCGTGTCACTGTCAAAGTCTACAGTCAAGAGATGGCTTTATGAAGCAAATACAGAGCCTTCAAATCAAGGTCCAAACCACTGGTAATACTTACTTGCTGGTAATAACAGAAAGGCCAGACTAAACTTTGGCAGATTCTTTGGACGGAGGAAAGCAAAATTAACTTGTATCAGAATGATGGGAAGAGAAATGTATGGAGAAAGAAGAAAACAACTCATGGGCCAAAGCATACTGCAGTACATCATCCGTCAAACATGGTGGATGCAGTGTTATGGCATAAGCGGCTATGACTACCAGTAGAACTAGGTCAGTGGTGTTTGTTGATGACCTGACTGCTGATAACAGTAACAGGATGAAATCTGAAATGTATAGAGCTATACTCTCTGTTCAGATATTGCCGAATGCTGCGAATCTGATTGGACGCCACTTTATATCGCAGATGGATAATGACCCGAAACAAACCGTGAAAGCTACCCAAGAGTTTCTCATGGCAAAGTAATGGGATATTCTTCACTGGCCGAGTCAGTCACATACTCGCAAGCCAATAGAGCACCTGTTTCACATACTGTACTGAAGACAAGACTAAAGGCCGAAAGACCCTCAATCCAGCAGCAGCAGAATGCAGGTCGGGTAAAGTAACTTGAGTGAAGAACCACAACATTTGTTCATGTCCATGAGACTTCAGGCGGTCCTTGACAGCATCTGATTTTTTTCAAGTAGTAAAGACAATCCTCATGTTTGTAATTATGTTAGCTTGTTCCATTATTTATGAGCTACCAAAATCAAAACGTGTATAAAAACAGATATAATTCCTAAATAGTATTTTTTAAGTGCATTGGCAAAACCCATCAACCATCATGATGAAACTGTCTCTCATGAAGACCATACCAGGAACGCGAGACCAGAACTCTGCTGCAGAGGAGAAATTCATTTGGAGTTACCAGCCTAAGAAATCACCAATTAACAAACAGCACTTCAGATTAGAGTTGTTATAAAGCTTTACAGAGCATGAGTAGCAGATACATCTCAATATCAACTGTTCAAATCAGATTATTGTATATTTTGGATGCCTTCAGCATTGTTGTACAATGTAGAAAGAAAAAAAATCAGGAAAGACCATGGCCATACGCTTTAAATCCAAGGAATAATATGGATACATGCATACATTTATGTTGCAAATTAATTAATGAAGTTGATTAAAACTGCTGTAAATTTCAAGCACAAATTGTCCTTTATTATAATCTATGTACATTGTTCAAATAATTCACCTGTCCATTGTACTTCAGCATTTTTAACATTAAAATATTATTAAAAGACATCAAATTATTATTATTTTTTTTTTGCGTGAATTTGTGAGTACATTTAACATCACATGCTTAAAACATCCTTTTGCATGACTGCATTCATTCATTAAAGGTCATGAAAACTGTGCATTTTAGTCTCACACAACATAGTAGGCATAGAAGAAATAGTAGGCAATATCGACGGGTAGACTCCCGACTCATGACTCATGGAATGCTTCGTGTCCAATCAGAAATCAATCAATAAATTGTTCAAACAGAACTAAGTGTTGCATAATTTAGCCTATTTTCCTGTCATAATGTTGTCATCAAAG
The DNA here is from genome assembly GCA_028565755.1 of Dinotopterus cunningtoni. Taxonomy (NCBI): domain Eukaryota; kingdom Metazoa; phylum Chordata; class Actinopteri; order Siluriformes; family Clariidae; genus Dinotopterus; species Dinotopterus cunningtoni. Next base: position 10,022,808 of record JAOTRS010000036.1, read on the forward strand.
GTCAGAGAGCTCCATGCTGTAGAACACGACTAACGTGTCACATAAGGTGAATTCAGAAAACGTCCAGCCATGGTGTTCTGCACATGCTCGGAGTACTATTGACTAAAAATAGTGTAAAAATTGTATTTTCCTGTGAATCTTTTTACGTTTAAATGTCTACGTACATGCTGCTATTGTCTAGTTTATTGCAAGCTGAAAAGCATGACCTGAACTAATCTTTAGCCTGAATTAGTCCTTCTGTGCACTCTGAACCACCAGGGTTCTACAATTGCTATACACCATATGGTACAGTATTAACCTACTCAACCCATACTTTGACAGATACATTAGCTGTAGAAACAGTACTGTATGATGTCATTATTTGGGTTATTTATTAAATAATGGTATCCAGAACAGACACAATGGTATTTGCTGAGTAGTTTGTTGAAATACAGTCAGGATCTCAGAATGCATCTGTAATGTTAAGCAGCACATACCTGTTTCTGGTTGTCATGGTGATGTTTATTGCCAGGTAGAGCCTTGTGTGATGTTGCTTATGGGTTTATACATTAAGAGATTTTCTAACTTTTCAGGTGCAGAAAAGTAGTTGTTTACATTGTTTAGACTTTACAAATGCACCGTTGGCGAACCGGATTATTAGATAAAGATGCTGTTCCATACCTCTGACCTTGAATAAACACTAAATAACCCATGATTACAGAGTGCGCAATCACATCTTTTGTAATGATGTTAGCAGTTTATAATGACTACCTTAAAATTCAACTATAAGCAATGTGTGCTGAAAATTAACACTTAATTATAATTAAACTTCGGGACCTACAAGTGCAATATGTAGGCAAACATCCATGACATGCAAATCACTGCAAACAACCCATGTCTCACATACAGTATGTAGCCTATACTTTACACTGTTGCTTGCATCAATACTTCAATTAGGTATATAGTTAAGATGCAGATGAATAGACGTTTGTGCTGGCATACAGTAGGTCGTACATTGCTTATAATATGACTTGATAATACGGCAATAATGTGTGTATACGGGAACACAACCATCCCTCCACTGCACAGCATCCACTGAACAATCTTATCAGAAAACATTCAGCCTTATGAGATATTTCGAAATATTCCACATGGCACATCTTCAACAGGATGTTAGCACATCTTAATTTCCTGAAGATGGCAAGTCACCATGCCATAGTCATATTTCTATGCCTAAAATCTTATTAATTACATTCTTTAATGCTTATATGCAAGTTTTCATAAAAGTTTCTACTTTAACATATAAATGACATCTCATTGATGGAATCACTCTAATAATTGATATTATTGGCCGGTGCATCAATTCACCTCCGCCTGGATTATTTTATATCAGTAATTAACGATACAAAGCTGCACATATTTGCTTTCATTTCACCTTATGTAATGTATAATAACAGCACGGTGACCTACACAAGACATACTGTATAGCGACTTCAGTGTAATCAGATTCCACCCAATTTATATCAGACGAGCACGAGGCTGAACAGGCCGCGATAGCTTAAATCCCACAGCAGATGTCTGATTCCACGCGTGGATGCTTTGGAAAACCCTGTCTGAGGGGCATATGGCACTCCGGAGGAGGTCCAGAACGTTCTGCAGACACGCAGACATACAGGCACACGGAAAGGTGAAAGTTCATCTGTTTAAAAGGCTTCTGAATATAGGCCGCACACCCTCAGAGAAGCTTATTAAGCAAATGACTCATTTAAACAATAAATGGGCTTTGGATGCTTTGCTGCCTCCAGGAGTTGTGACTGTAATAAATATATTGGAGTTTTTTTGGAAACACTGCCCTTGCAATTTAATCAGCGCTCCAGTCGATATCATTTCATGAGTGAAAAGACAGACTGGTTGCTGAATGCTAGTATAGGAAGCTTCAGTAAACATTTATATCCCATTAATGCCACGACTGTGTAAATCGTAATAGGAATGGGTTCCGCAGGTAGCGGAGCTGCTTGGGGAGTATCATTGTACACGGTTTATTCATGTAGGCGTAGAGATTCCCAAACAAATCCGGGTTGTTCGTTATTTTGGAAACACCTCTCTCACATCTCTCCCCAAAGACGTCTTTTCCTTCACTGCCTTAGCACGCTTTTGAGATTGGAGAGAAACCGGAGGGCAGGTGGCTTTTTCAAGCTTCTCAGGTCAGTTGGCATGGATTCTGAAACAGAAGGGTGTCAAAGGGAACCGTGTTTGAGAGGCCCATATACCACGGGGTGCCTGGAGTCCATGCTGGTGCAGACAATCAGAGTTGAATTTGTTCCACAACAACGGGTGGAGGCAGATATGCGTCATTCGGCATCTGAAAAACGACACACGGTGTAAGCGGAGATGTGGAGCGCGTCTCTGCTCGCAAGGAAGACTAAAGCCATGTTTGTAAAATCTTTGTCCTGATTTTGCCATCCCAGACAAAAAACTGCATCTAGTAAAAAGAACAACAAAAAAAACCACAAACACACACACAAAAAAACTTTAGTTGTAAGTTGAGATTGCTTGTCTTAGAATGCATATTGTGCCAGTAAAACCAGAGACAGCTGAGATAAGATGTTTTTTTTTGTTTGGTTTAAATCGCAGTGTGAGCTCACTCAATAGGATGCAGCATAGCATGAGACAGAACTCACGGGACAAGCTACAAGTTTTTTTTATTCTATGCTGTCCTCCTGTTGAGGGCAGATACAAGTAGGGGCAATTGTGGAACGTAAACTCACTACCCGCTCATCATCTATTCCGCTTTATCCTGTATACATTTATCCTGAGCCTGGAGCCTATCCCAGGAGACTTAGGGCATGAGGCAGGGTACACCTTGGATGAGGTGCCAATTCACCGCAGGGCACACACACACACACACACACACTCATTCACACACTGTGGGCAGTTTTAGAACGGCAGTTAGCCTAATCTAAATGTCTTTGGACTGAGGGAGGAAACTGGAGCACCCGGAAGAAAACCACACAGCACGGGGAGAACATGCACACAGACCAGAGGCGGGAATTGAACCCGGATCCTGGACGTGCAAGGCGGCAGTACTGACCACTGTTTAAAAATAGACAAAATGTACTATATTTGCATTACCTGAAACCACAATGAAGAATATTTCTATTCATTCAGTCTAATTTTTTTTTTTTGCACAAGCCCAGAACACGATGATTATTGGTTTCTTTAATCACAGGTCTGTCATTAGAGTAACTTTATCGTATACAGTAACAAGGAGAACATAATACAGTCGGTCAACATGATGCAGTGCCGGTCCCAAGCCCGGATAAAATGGGAGCGTTGCGTCAGGAAGGGCACCGGCGTAAAAGCTGTGTGGAATGGACGGGGCGCTATGGCGACCCCTCGACAGGAGCAGCCGGAAGACTAACAACAACTGGTATAAAATTCAGCTAAGATTTTATTAATATTTTGTCTTGTGTGCTGAGAAGTAATCTTATAAGCCTGCTAAAATCGTACCGTCAAAAAACAAGCTTAAGCTCTACAAACCTTCTGCTAATATGGCAAAGTTTTAAGCGGTTACTGTGTGGTGTGTTTGTGTTTATTCACTGAAATTGTTATTGACTTGTTTTTGTGTCTTTTGCTCAGCAATTAGAATGACTTTTTTTTTTTCCTCTGCACCACTTAGGCTTGGATGCTGGTGGCAGAACGAAAAATCCAGTATTTTAGCACATACAGAGTGTAAGTGAACAGGATGAATAGATATGATCCACAGAAAACCCCGTCGAGGCCCCAAACACACAGAATTTATATGTGCAGCCTGCAAGCAGCTGAGTGCTTCAATTGGCTTGGCTTCATACTGAGTCAATACTAATGACTGAGGAGACTATATGGCCACAGTATGATTATAGCTCTGAGGCCCCAACCCCTTCTATTGTCATCTCAGGCAAGGAAAGTAATGGTTACCATGGTCTGCCCCTTTTCATCTCCATGCTGTATTGTCTGTATTATATAGTCATTAAGGCTAATGACTACTCAGATGTATTTGTTTTGAACTGTGGAAAATGCAGGCAGCCCGTAGCAACATGTAGGTGTGCAAAATATCGGCTGAGGGATGAATAGATACAATGCGGTAGTGACGAGGGAAACCGAGCAGAATGCATTTTACGCTGTTTTGTCCACCAGACCGGTGAAGCAAGATGATATCAGGGTTCTTTAGAGCATCACTTGTGCATGAATGTAAATGCTCAGTGCTTAGTAGAATCCCCCTCTAGTCACTGAGGTTTGCGTTATAATTCATGCGTGTTATTTATTTATTTTCTTTCCTGTCGGACACCAGGCGTGATGGATGGACCAGCTGAGGCAGCACTTCGGCAGCACCTCATCTCCACGCTTTGTGATCTTAGCGTTATGAGGGTCTGTTTGGCATTTTGCAGGAGAATGGATTCAGCATGTAAACTTCATTGGTACATATTTCATGTTCCATTGGTGTTATTCTTGTTTAGGGGGTAATTTTAAAAGGCGGGCTCCTTCACAGCCAAGTAATCAGGATCCAGTGTGACTTGGTGATGGATACAGATGAAGCTTAATCACGATTATCCACGCCATGTCAGAAGAGCAGTAAATACATTTCAAATGGCATACTTCTATCTATTTTTTTGTAAAATTATAATGGTCCCAACAGGACAGCAGATGTGGTTTAATATTAATACGTATATGATTATACATGAACTGCTCAATAATGTGGAGAATCCTGGAAAGTATTTGCTTTGCATGTCAGAAAGGGAGGAGCCAACAGAACCAATTTACAACAAAGCTTCACTGTTGCAAATTTAGTAATTTGTCAATAGACTTGTGATTTTTCTAGACCCCTTAAACAACTTTAATTAAAAATAAGAGTAAAAAGTCCATGCTCCAACTCACTCACAGTTGCTGCTTATACAAGCTGAGATAGCAGGTCTGATTGATTCACTAGAGTATAAAGCCGGACTAAATTCTGCTTGTGCAAGCCTGTGTTCCCAATGAATAATCATGCTCACTGTTGTTTGCCAGTGATCAATCACTGATCGCTGTTGTTCCCTATAACCAGTTAGTGATTACTACTTTTTGTTAATGCCCGATCACTGACCACCTTTTCACTGATTGCCATTGTTCCCGGTGACCAATTAATGATCTCCATTTTTCCTAAGGATCAATAGCTTATCACTATTTCTCACCAGTTTATTCAAATAATAATCACTGATCACCGTTGTTCTGATCACTGTTGTCCCCAACAACAATCACTGATTTTCCTTATTTCCAATGACCAATCACTCATCATCACTATTCCTAATGGCCAATTAATTACTGATCACACCTGTTCCTAAGCACAATTGTTTCCAATGAGCAGTTGCTGAACACCACTGTTCCCAGTGACCAATAACTCAACACCATTGTTAATAATGATCAGTCACTGATTAACCATTATTGCCAACCAATAACTCAACACCATTGTTCCCAAGAACCAATCACTGATCACCACTGTTCCTAATGACCAATTACTGGTCACACTTGTTTCTAAGGGACCATTGTTCCCAATGATCGGTTACTGAACACCACTGTTCCAACAACCAATAACTTAACACCATTGTTCCCAATGGCTGATTACTCATCACCACTGCTCTTAACATTGTTCCTAACACCATTGTTCCCTATTACCAATTTCTCATCACCATTACTCCCTACATCCAATCACTGACCACCACTGTTCCTAAAGACGAATAACTTAACACCATTGTTCCCAAAGGCTGATTACTCATCACCATTGCTCTTAACATTGCTCCTAACACCATTGTTCCCAATTACCAATTTCTCATCACCATTACTCCCTACATCCAATCACTGACAACCACTTTTCCTAAAGACCAATAACTCAACACCATTGTTCCCAATGGCTGAGTACTCATCTGCATTGTTACCAAGAACCAATCACTGATCACCACTGTTCCTAATGACCAATTACTGATCACACTTGTTACTAAAGACCAAAATGACCAGTTACTGAACACCACTGTTCGAACAACTAAAAACTCAACACCATTGTTCCCAATGGCTGATTTCTCATCACCATTTCTCCTAACAACTAATCACTGGTCAACATTGTTCCCAATAACCAATTCCTCATCATCATTGCTCCCTACAACCAATCACTAATCACCACTGTTCCTAATGACCAATTACTAATTACACCTGTTCCTAAGGGACCATTGTTCCCAACAATCGGTTACTCAACACCACTGTTCCAACAACCAATAACTCAACACCGTTGTTTCCAGTGGCTGATTACTTATCACCGTTGCTCCTAAAATTGCTCCCAATCACTGACCACCACTGATCCTAAAGACTAATAACTTAACACCATTGTTCCCAATCGCCAGTTTCTAATCACCATTGCTCCATACAAACAATCACTGACCACTACTGTTTATAAAGACCAATAACTCAACACCATTGTTCCCACTGGACGATTACTCATCAGCATTGTTTCCAAGAACCAATTACCGATCACACTTTTTTCTAAGGACCATTGTTAAAAAATAACCAGTTACTGGACACCACTGTTCTAACAACCAACAACTCAACACCATTGTTCCCAATCACTAATCACCATTGCCCCCAAAGACTAAATAACAGATTTCCCAGTGTCTAGTCACTGGTCACTATTGCTTGTCCCACATGTAAGCTATATTTACAAGTACTAAGCTGTATTTACTGGTACATTTCCAACATAATTCAGGTAATTAGATAATTCACAATTAGATAATCTGGTTGTTGAGAGTAAGGGGTCAGGGGTAGCCCAGTGGTTAAGACATTAGCCTACGGTTCGGAAGGTCCCAGGTCCAAAACCCATGACCACCAAGTTGCCACTGTTGGGACCTCGAGTGAGGCCCTCAACCCTCAAGTGCTCAGATGTATAATGATAAAAAATGTAAGTCGCTCTGGATAAGAGTGTCTGCTAAATGTAAATTTTAGGTGTGTGCTGTGATTTTGGAACATAGATTGTAAAAAAGAAAGCATTTAAATATTAAAATAATAAATATTTACTTGATGTGTAGTACAAAACAAAAAGAAACAGCCACCATGATGTGTGTACTGTAGTGCGTTTATCTGTGGTAGCTAACAAAGTAAGGACCTACTGTATGATGCTTAAGGAGTAAATGATAATCCACAAAATGAAATGATATGTAGTCTTAGGGACTGCAAAGTTTTAAATCTGTCTATTCACACTGAGGCAAGTTTAATCAAAAATGCAGTGACAGAACCTTATAAAACCAGGCACTATTCAGTCCTACAGAATGATAAAGTCTTATTTGACACCTGGTCATAAATTGACTTTCTAAATGTCTCAGCATTTTAAAGCACAATTGAGGTGTAGGGCCTATAAATGTATTACACCTCCAGCTGCTTTGTCAAAACTTGATGCCCGATATCTCGAGACGGAACTGTATAATCTGAAGGTCAGGAAATGGGGGCGAAATGTCCAGTCAAGTAATCCATGGGCCAGCGGGAGGGCATTCCATACATCGCTCCATTGGGTGCATCACTCAATCAGATTGATTGCCATCACCAGGGAGCCTTCTCATTTGAAATCATGAATGCGGGCCCTGAAGAGTCAGTATGCAGAACATCGGATGCAGTATCATCCTCTCCGCAGGACATCTCCAAACATGACCCATTAGTAAGTGTGATAATGAAGGCAAATAGTTTTGCTAACATGTTGTGTATTATATCGAGCATGGTGGCAGATGAATAAAGTAATGTTCCTTGTATTAATTGCCCTTAAGAGGTTACTTGGCTGAATATGAGGCTGGCTACCTCCACACACTGAAGCATGTCAGTGCGTTTTGAGCAGCAAAGGCTCTTTCAGAGGATTGGCTGTGTAATGCAATCTGTATGCAGGGGATGAGTGCCGTGCAAGCTGTGGCTCCCTCATTTGTGCCCATGCAGGAGGGTCACTTCATCCCTCTCTTCCCTGCTTTTCCTCCCTATTCTCCTCCTGCCTGCTAGCAGTGCGCTCTTCATTATCTCAGATAAAACTGCATGTCACAACACGAAGTTTTCATAGCAACCCTTAACTTGAGCAGCCCTGAGCTGCTTACGGACAGCGTGACTGATTTTTTTTTAGAATTCGAATTTCTTTTTTTTTTTTATAATGGGTATTTCTGTCTCTCTGTGCAGACATTGTGAAAGTCAACAGTCTGTGCAGAATTTTTTGTCTCATTTCCGAATAATGGCCGACCCTACAGTATCTCTGACTAGGGTTCGACAAGGAGTTGTCGACAAAAGCAATCTCTGTTTTAGATTTCGCGTTTAATTACAATGCACGGTGACTTAGTTAATGAATAATGAATGTGACTCTATGCTCGATGTGCGCAGACTTTTAATGCGGTGCTCCAACTCCTCATTTCATCTCTACATGGTGCATGATCGACAGTGTCCTTAGTTCAGTATACCACCTAGGTTTAACTGTGTCAATGTTTTCATATCATTAGAGGGCGATAATGGTAAAAATTGTTAGCCGGACTGCAGTGAGAAGCTCGGGAACCAGAGCTCAGCTGAGTTTGACCTCGAGATGCAATTGCCAAGCAATAGGAGGTCAGACGACCAAATGGGTTATATCTGTGTGTGTGTGTGTGTGTGTGTGTGTGTGTGTGTGTGTAGGGAGAGAAAGCTGTCACATGGTAACAATCGGCTCGGGGAGTGCGGATATAAGAGAATGCGGCTTTGAGCTTTGCACGATGAAACGTTCTCACTCTTCTCAGCGTACAGAGAAAGGATTCTTGTTCCGTGAGCACTATAATGCTATAGTGCAGTTGCTAGAGCAACCTATGATTGGCCGTCTGTGGAGTTTCTAAAAGGGGCACCGTTTAGTTATTTAATGAGGAATTAAGCTTGGTGGTATGTTGCTGTGCTTAAAACGGGCACGGTTTTGCCCTGACACTATAAATGCTGTATCCATTTGCTACAGCAAATGTTTAAAAGTGACTCTAATGCAAAAGCATGAATTATTTCTAAGCAGACAGTGTATGTCTCTGTATGTGTATGTGTGCATGTGAGAGAGAGAGAGAGAGAGACAGAGAGAAATGGTAGGGGTGTAACACATGTATATAGAGCACTGAGTCACCACCGCTGTGCAACAGTCTGGACACAATGTGAGGTCCGTTCTCTGAATTAGAAACACAGCAACCTGAAAGGCAAAGGCCTCCCAGCAGCAGCTCACAGCACAGTTTTCAAGAGGACCATAATATTTAGGCTGAATTTACTCCGAGACGTCCCTCGCCATCTTGTCCAGAGGGCACCGAGCAGGTGCTAGGATTAAAAACCACTAAAACATATGTGCAGCTCTGTCATTGAGAGTGCATGTTCGGAGGATTTATCGCAGCCTTTCTTGCCGTAGGTCCAAAAGGTTTGGGATGACAAAAAAGGATGATATGAAAGTGATGATCAATGAGCCATTCCTTGTCAGCAACCAAGCAGGTCTATTTTAAAATTCTGACATCAGCCTGAGAATATAAATGCCCTTGATTCAGATTTGATAAACATTTATGAATGGTTCGTCTCGGCATGCTGCAGGAATCCCACCGAGATGAAGCATTCCCGATCTGCGAGGACTCCCGGCGTTCCATATGAAACATGCAGAGAACGGTTACGCTTTGCTACAAGATTATGTCGTCTTCATATTGTGTAAAATATCATTTAGTCTCGAATGAAGTGTACTACTTTTCATTCTTCGAGGTGCACATGACACGCTTTGGATCCCGCGGGGTGCTATATTAAATCGGGCGCGGGTCTTAAGGTCGACCGCACCGTCTGCTATGTGTTTTTACCCAGTCAGCATCCTGCCTCTTTCATTCTCCATCTGAATAGCGATAGTGAACCGAAGGGTCTAGGCCAGCGAGATCACTCTTTACTTGGATCATCTTGATGAAGAGCCTATCTCGCCTGGATGCTCCCATAGATTAGATGCGTTTCGCTTTGTGACTGTTTCCGGAGGGAGAAGGGAAAAAGGAGAGAAAGTGTTTTTTTACAATATGTGCCTGGTTGTTGCCGCTTTGCTCGGGTGAAGTGATTTGTTGTGGTGCGGAATAATGTTTTTCAGCTCTTTTGTGTCGACTCGCGCGGCAAAATAACAGAGGGTGAGAACGCCTTGCTAAAAATTCCGCCAGTCAACAATAAGAACATGCAAGATTGCCTTCTCGCGAGCTGTGTATTTCCAGCAAGAAGAGCGGCTGCCAAAGCAGCGACTGAAGAGCTTTTGTCTAGTAATTGTATTCCTCCTCAAGCTCTTTCCCCATTATGTTATAGATTTTCTCTGTGGGATGTGGTAGAAGAGCAGCACACGAACACTTCCCCATGGACAGATTATCTGCTACAATGGTGTTAAGGTCCATTGTTGCGAAGATGACTAATAGCATTACACAAGCCGCAAATCTGATGAGGTCTTGTGCTCAACTCCACGTTCGGAATAACCTGACGGAAATTCCGAAGCACGTCTACAGGGCCGGCGTTAATTTGTAAGGAGCGAAGCTTTCCGCCGCAGTGTTTACCGACTACATATCGCTACAGTATACATGCTCACGTTTAATTTTGCTCCCAGTGGTATTCCGGCTGCAGCTTGGGATGTGCGGGACAGAGCAGCGAGTCTGTGATTGATTGCTCACTAATCCACTTTTTATCCTCACCTGCAGTGTCGTGGGCTGCAGTTTGGCACTGATCCTGACAGTTTAAAAGTGAACCGGTATTTTCACTAACAAGGGTTTCACACAGTTCCAAAACATGGGGGTACACCGACCCACGGGCGATAAATTACCCTCATGCATAGCTCCTGTATTCCTCCCAGCGGTGTGTGCCTGAGTCTGAGACGAGCACATGGCGGATGCAGTGGCACAGCTGCCTGCTCCACATCTACACCCGCGCTTGACTGAGCAGCTCCTGCAGAAGATCTCTGCATGTTGCACAGTGTCATGACTCAGTGACTGATGTCTATATCTAAAGCCATTGTGAGTCTGTAAAACTGCCACTCAGCAAGTCTGTTCAGCAATAGTTTATTCACTGTGCATAAAAGATTTCATGAAAAACCATTTGTTTTTGCTTGAACTGGAGATGCCAGACGAACAGCTGCACCCAATCCGTACTGGGATTTTATGCATCTTGTGGGTACACGTATGTAATCGAATAGTTTTGTTTTGTTTTTTTTTTTAAAAAAAAGGCCCGACTCCTCCGGTCTGTTCGGAATATAGTTGATTATATTAATTAGCTGTAGGTTCTGCAAGTCCCACTAACTTTATTTGCTTAATTTAATGAACAAAAGAATCAATTCATTATAAAGCTGTACAAGCTTTATATTTTATTTCCAATGCCGAGAGCCACTCCGAGATGGAAGGCGCACAGAAGCTGAGCTAATGAAGATGAGAGAGAGATTTAATAAACATGCAGCCAGAATATGATTAAGAGCTAAATTACGGTGGATACCAGCACACATAAATATTATTACTGTCCTGGTAACTGCATCTAATAGTAAATAATAAATCTTACACTTGATCAAGTATAACATGATGAATATAAATATTCAATTTACAAAATACTCCTTTTTTTTCTTCTTTTTTTTTTTTACATTATTGTGTTTACCCTGCTAATTTGTAAGCTTGTGTTGTCGGGAGCATGTGGGCTCATTTTTAAAATGCTGTGTTCAGTTATGAGAATAATCCAGGAACCAGAGAAAGAAAAACCTGGGATCATGTACAGTACAGCAGCGCAAGTGCAAAACAAGCCAAAATCACAGCAGCAAAAAAAAAAAACACAACATAAAAACAAAAGCGAAAGGGTAGGTCCTTATCTACTGGATATGGCTTTTATCTATTACAAGCAATGGTTCCAGGCTGTTATCTCATTAGTCTAGCAAAAACATTTTATTACATGCTTACTTCCAGCATGTTGTTATATTGAGGAGTAAATAATCCACATTTCTTCGGTCTTTACTATACTCTTTTTGTATCGTCCATTGGTTAGCACTGTGGCCACCATGGTCGGGGTTCGATTCCCTCCTTGGGTCTGTGTGCATGAAACGTGCAATGAAAGCGAGAAAGGATGGGAAGATGAATTTATTACTGTGTTATCTTGATTAGACCACTCCATTATAGCGCCACAGTGGCTTAGTGTTTAACCACCACCAGGGTCAGGGTTCGATTCCCTCCTCAGGTCTGTCTGCATGTTCTCCCCGTATTTGGTGGGTTTCCTCCAGGTAATCCGGTTTCCTCCCGCAGTCCAAAGGCATGCAGATTAAGCTAACTGGTGTTGCCAAAATTGCCTGTAGTATGTTTGTGTGTGTGCTTGTGTGCCCTGTGATGGATTGGCACCCCATCCAGGATGTACCCTGCCTAGTGCCCCGAGTATTCTGGGATAGGCTCCAGGCTTCCCACAACATAAGCGGTATAGAAAATGAGTGTGAAAGAGCGGGAGTAAATGCTTTTTTTAGTATTACATCATTCCATTATATCATTCCATTCCAATGAACATGTGATGTTCAACTATAATCATAACAATAATCATTTGTTTCAAGTTCTGTTTATGCGTTTGCAGTTTATTACTGCATTTTTCACTCACGGGCCGTTGTAATCTATTAACAAAAATGCAACAGATTCAACCGGCCAAGATGATCTGTTTGTGCTTCATATTTAACTTTAGTTATCAGATCGCAGCCGGATTCCCGTGAGCCGACGGATTGGGCTCTGCCTCTGCCATTTGTGTTGACACCTACATTAATGAGTGTGTCCTGCGTTGAGGTTACACTCTCACCTGAGGCTCTGCACAACTCTGCATGGGTCCAGTATGTTGAGAAGGCCAGACATTAGGAGCTAATCAGCAGGAACATTAGGAGCGTGAGACTGGCGTTCCCTGCAGACTAATCCACCCACGGCCACCTGACACGACCACAGCCGGCAAAAGGGGAAAAAAAAAAAAAAAAAAACACGCCTGATTGTGGCCATTTTGTCTGATTATCATTATGATAATGGAGGTAGCACAAAGTTAGTTTAGCACAATCTGATGATTATACGGATTATACCTAGCTCCAGGCACCGAGGGGATGAAGTATGACGCTGAACTAGTCCGCTAGAGCAGGACCCCTACTTGACGTGCAGGAACAGGGCTCCAGAGGATTGGGAATGTGCATTACTTCTTAGAGTTGTGCCTATTTTCTCAGAATAAACAGCTTGAAGAGCTCTTCTGGAAGGCAAGTAAAGTATTGATTTTTACATGTTTCAGCACAACAGCAAAGAGGTACTCAGCCCTCAGCGTTGAGTGGCAGGGTTATGCAATGTTCATCGCCGTATTTGCGGCATAATTCTCTATTTAAATTGCATCGGATAGACTGGAATGACCCGACCATCAAACTGGATTTAAAACCAATTGTAATTAAACACCATTCACGAATTCCCCTTTCATTGAAACAGGAGCTCTGTGACGCGGTAACGAGAAGGAACCAAGCTAAAGACTGGAAATAGCGCCTATAATGCTCATTCAAGAATGCGTACGGTAGGTGTATGATTCAGTATAAATCCGTCTTTTTCCGGTTATTAGAATTATCCTCCACTCAGGGCAAACAGAATGCACTTACACTTACATTTCAGTCTTTGTAAATTCTACAGATCTTCCCTCCTTTTGTAAAGCCTCTCTTCTGGCTGCTGCAAATGCTCCCAATTTCAGTAAAGACCTTGGCAGTCAGCCTGTCAGCAGCCAAACCTCTGTGTAAGCCGACGGTTCCGTCCAAACACAACGTCTCCTGAGAACTTGCTTTTGTGTGGCGTTTGTCCTTTCATAGTTGTAGGGCAAACAAAGCTGAGTGCTTTCCAAAATTACGACTGAGTGATTCAGTCGAGGTAATATCAGCTTAGGAAATTTTTGCGCTGTGTGTGTGTGTGTGTGTGTGTGTGTGTGGGTGAGTGTGAGCAGTGTTTGCATAAAAGGAGGATAAATATATGACCACAAAATAATTTATTATTGTGAGAAGAGATTATTGGAGAATGGAAAAAAGAAAATTAAAAATAAATAAAAAATTATCTTCAATTACTGTAGGTATGAGATTGTGTTTGGAGGCTAGTTGTTCTCTAAATGTAGGTTAATATATTCACGGATCGTGACTTGAATTATGACCTTGAATTCGACGACTTATTAATTAGTGATCATATTGCATATTGTGGTTGCAAATTGGTCTATTTGTCCTCTACAGGAACCAGTGAAAAAGAAAATCACCTGTTTAATTACGAATTGCGCAAGAATAGAGCGTCAAATTCCTAGAGAATAAACCATGACAGAAAATAAAAATTCGATGAATATTAAATGCAACATGCATATCAGTGTACTATATATTTTTTTACAATGGATAGTACGACAAATTCAATACCTGAAAAGACCCCTGACATTCAACAGCAGTCCAAAAGTGCATAGAATGAAGGTTTCTGCCACCGTCCTCTTGTTGAGTTTTTTGTCTTCCAATCAAAATGACACGTTTTTCCAATGTCCAAGAGTGCAGTGAAAAGACCATGTCAGGCATTGATTGTGAAGTAAAATGTGGTGGATGATTGATATAGCGTTATAGCCATTCTATCAGAGATGCTGTCCTCCGCAGCCACTCCTGCAGATCAATAGGGCTTTTTACTGTCAGACATTCTTGGGTAATTGAATGACTGAACGAACCAGTCTGACTTAGGAAGCAGACAGCAGGTCCTTGGAGAGACTCATGGCATGGCTTGTTGAATGCACTAATATATATATTTTTAATAATAATAATAATAATAATAATAATAATAATAATACATATTATTATTTATAATTATTTATACATAATCTGTATATCTAACAATTGCCAAAAATTATTTAATTAAAATATGCATGGAAAAAACTAAATTACAATATATTAGTAAGATTATAATAAGATTTTATTATTATTATTATTATTATTATTATTATTCAAATCAAAAGCATTTGATTAAAAGGTTGCTTTAATTGCGAAATATGTCAGGCCCTGATTTATTTCTCTCCCTTGGCTCAAGTTTATCAGCTTCAACTGACATTTACCACTCTTCCTTTAATTACTTTTTTTTTTTTTTTTTTTTGCAGGACTGCTGATGAGGCTATGAGGATTTTTTTTTTTTGCTTGTTTTTATTACTATAAGAATGTTATAATGGTGAATAGTGATATATAGTGATATATAGCTGATAACAGTTGCATAAACTGATAATTGTTCTATTATACTCAATAATAAAATGACACATATTTATACATAAATATTGGTATGCCGCATAGAAATGCGATCGGGTTTATTTTAAAAATGAGTTATGTTACATAAGCAATGCAGCTGTGATTCTTAGATCGATGTTTGTTAGCTTTGCTTGAGATCCATACAGTATATGCAGGAACAGCAGGAGATGTCTCACGCAGTCTATATCAGGCTTGTGTGGGTAGACGGAAACTTGGTGTGCACTAATCTCTATTTATGGACTATTAGTCTAGTTTTGTTTTTAGTATCTAACAAATGTGAGACTTGATGCTGAGATGGAACCGTTGGTTTTCGGATATAGGCTCCGGTTCCTCAGTCAGACGATACATCTGAGAACATTTAAGTTCACTCCGATATTCATCGGGTATTTTTGGTATTAATACGCGAGCTCCTGCTAGGATGTGGCCTGATTACATCGTGCATCCCATTAAGAATATGTCCCCTGGAAGACCTCTCAGCAGCTCACAGTGCTGTGTCAATTATACTGCTGCTAACTAACACTCGCTGCTGAATGCAGAGATTAATCATGTATGTCTCTACACAGTTAATTCAATCACATTTCAGCATTTCTGCGCTTCCTGAGCTGATAGACTCGTGTGTTTCTCAAACGCGGCTAAACGAAAGCACGGTGCAGCCTCTAGCCTAAATTATGGACAGGTTTATTATTGCGTTGAAAATGTTGCACTAAAAAGCCCACTTGATTTAATAAGTGTTAATTTGATGCTCTGTACAGTGCAAATATGAAGATTTTTGGTCTTTAATTTAAACCTGTAATTAACAGCACACTCTACTTACACAGCGTTTGGGTTAGTGACCGGTGTGCCAGATCTCATAATGTTTTCCTCCTGTCTGTTTGTTTCTGTCGCTTGTTCTCGCTCATATAAACACTCCAACACTATCAATTTAATTTTGAGTGATGTTAGCACATACTTTTAAAAATGACAAGTAATAATCAGATTTTTTCCATGAGAACACTCGTACAAAATCATGTTTCTGTTCTCCAGTAATGACAAATTTCTAGTAGGATGGTGCATTAGGCCAGTCGCATCCTGTATGTAGAGAAACCCAGAAGTGGAACACTCCTCAGGGGCTTGTGTGCTTCGTCCACTTATCTGGCAGTCTGTTATTTCAAGATTTCCATATGTTTATTATTTTTCCTCACAGACTGTTGGACTGTACTTAAGTTCTGTTTCATTCGCTAAAATAGTTTTAAAAATATACTGGAGAGGATGTAAACCATAATCATTTTGGTGGTCATCGTACTACCTGATTAACATTACAAATGCACATACTGTATATAGAAATGTCATATTGAAAGGTTTCATTTAGTTAAAAATCTGTGAGTATAGACTATGATTGTCTTTATTTTGTAAGGAAGTTCTTTTAGTACATTACATATTAGGTCCATAATTGTAAAATGCACTTTAAAAAAAAAAAAGGTCCTTAAGGATTCTTAAATATATATGATGATGATGATGATGTACTTGGGAGCTTTAATTGAAGGAAGAACTACTGTTGTTGTCTCAGAGGTGATACTGATCATCAGTGGCGCATACTATTTTAAAAACCCTTAACCTCAATCACAACATAACTAACATGCAACTATTTTCTGCTTTCCAGGCTGCTTCATTTGAGAAGATGGAACCAGCAGACAATAAATTATGAATGTTGAACAAGATGACCTCTTACCATCAGCATCAGATGATGAGAGGTCCTAGATGGAAAGGGGCTTGGTTCGACCCCTTCTTCCTTCTGCTTTTGGCTCTGCAGTTGCTCGCAGTGGCAGGATTAGTAAGGGCCCAGACGTGTCCCTCTGTGTGTTCGTGCAGCAACCAATTTAGCAAGGTCATATGCACACGCAGAGGACTCAGGGAAGTCCCTGACGGCATCTCCACCAACACGCGCTACTTGAACCTTCAGGACAATCTCATCCAGGTCATCAAAGTGGACAGCTTCAAGCATCTGCGTCATTTAGAGATTCTACAACTTAGCAAAAATCATATCCGTAACATTGAGATCGGCGCCTTCAATGGGCTCACCAGCCTCAACACCCTGGAGCTCTTTGACAATCGCCTCACAACCATCCCGAATGGAGCTTTTGAATATCTCTCCAAGCTTAAAGAACTATGGCTTCGAAATAACCCAATTGAGAGTATACCATCCTATGCTTTTAATCGTTTACCGTCCTTAAGAAGGCTGGACTTGGGGGAGCTCAAGCGTCTCTCCTATATCTCAGATGGAGCATTTGAGGGCTTAAGTAACTTGCGCTACCTGAACATGGGAATGTGTAACCTTAAGGAGGTTCCCAACATTAGGCCCTTAGTTCGCTTGGACGAGCTGGAGATGTCAGGCAACCAGCTGACGGTCATCCAGCCTGGTTCGTTTAAGGGTCTTATCCACCTCCAGAAGCTGTGGATGATGCATTCCCAGATCCAGACAATTGAAAGGAACTCTTTTGATGATCTTCAGTCATTAAGTGAGCTGAACCTCGCTCACAATAACCTCACATTTGTGCCCCATGACCTTTTCACTCCTTTGCGCCATTTGCAGAGAGTACACCTACATCACAACCCCTGGAATTGCAACTGTGACATCCTGTGGTTAAGCTGGTGGCTAAGGGAAACCGTACCAACTAACACCAGCTGCTGCGCCCGCTGTAACTCTCCTCCAAGTCTCAAGGGGCGCTACATCGGTGAGCTAGACCAGAGCTATTTTCAGTGTTATGCACCTGTCATCGTTGAGCCTCCTGCAGACCTCAATGTTACTGAGGGGATAGCAGCGGAGCTTAAATGTCGGACAAATTCTTTGACCTCAGTCAGTTGGCTAACACCAAATGGCTCCATCATGACTCATGGGGTATCCCAGGCCCGTGTCATGGTGCAGAATGACGGAACACTGAACTTCACCACTGTTACAATGCACGATACGGGGAATTACACCTGCATGGTCAGCAACATGCTGGGAAACATTTCAGCTTCTGCAGTGCTCAATGTGACCTCCATAGATAACAGTGGGGTCAGTTACTTCACCACAGTCACAGTTGAGACCATCGAGTCCCCAGTTGACGGCATGAGCCGAACACCCGAGCAGCCTTCCTTTGGCTGGGTGGCATCATCTACTACCAGAGCGACCCCAATTTCCACAGAGAAAGCCTATACCATCCCTGTGACGGGTATAGACAGTGAGGGAGCTATCAATGGTTTGGAGGAGGTAATGAAAACGACCAAGATCATCATCGGCTGCTTCGTGGCCATCACACTTATGGCTGCAGTCATGCTCATCATATTCTACAAGATGAGAAAGCAGCACCACCAGCAAGATCACAACGGGCCGACTCGCACAATTGAGATCATTAACGTAGATGACGAACTGACAGGGGTTCCTGCGATGGAGAGCCATCTCACTCTTCCTCCACTGGAGCATGAGCACTATAACCACTACAACTCATACAAGAGCGCTTACAACCACGCCTCGACGCTCGGCTCACTGCATAGCTCCGCGCATGAACCTTTACTAATTCAGGCCAGCTCAAAAGATAACGTGCAAGAGACACAAATTTGAATTTCCTTGCTTTGAACAGGAAAAGTTGATCTGTACTAACAATGTTATTGGCTTTGGTGGCAGACATTTCATGACGACGAAGATGGGACGAAGACATGTCACTGAGGATGTAATGTATTATTTTAACAAACGTGTTTACAAGCAAAAATTATTTATTTAAAGATATGTCTAGTGGCTGAATCAAGAAATCAAAAAAAAAAAACCAAGTTCATATCATTTTCCTCCTCCTAATTTTCTTTGAATTTGGGATTTAATGGATGAACGGTCTGCTGAAAAACAACACACTTGTGAATTCAAGGTAAAATAACATGCTTTTAGCAGCCTCCAGTGAACAAACCACGAGGTATTGCAATCATAATAATGACATATTTGTTGTATCCGTGGGCATGCTGAAGCATTTCACTTCATCTTTTCACATTCTAGTGAAATGAGTGCAAAAAAAAAAAAGAAAAAAAAAGATGGCCACTAAGGATTTAAGATTGTAAATAATTTAGTGTAAGTAGATGTGATAAACCCATCTGGTTCTGGATGCAGAAAATTTAGAGAGGGAAAATCAATTGTTTCTATTCCCCACAATATGAGCATACTGTATGTCGCGCAGGAGCAGAAAAGAAAAGCCTTCAATACAATGGTTTAGATGATGTGGTGGCAAATGATGTTCTCTATACATTTCGAAGGTACTTAATTCCCTGAGCATACAACATATAAGTGTAATAACTGGACAAAGGTATAAAGGAATGCTGACTTATATGGATAAAGCATTAAATGTTGCCCTTTCAGATGGGTTACTGGTAAGGTTTTAGTATTCTAATCCATTTAATGACCCTCATAACACCTTTTGGAAATGAGATTGAGGCCTCCGGTATGGCAGATCCCATCCTGAACTTGCTTTTCGTCATTCGCCCTTGGTCAAGTTGTTATAAATCAAGTTGGTCAAGTTGCTATAAATCCCTAGAGAGGTCAGATCAAATGACAAAGGAATACCGCCCACATTTAAAAACTGACTCTCACACACACACACACACACACACACACACACACACACTGACCTCCCTCTCCACACACACACACACACACACACACACACACACACACCCCCCCCCACACACACACA
>JAOTRS010000036.1:10099036-10109685 GCA_028565755.1 Dinotopterus cunningtoni
TATCAACATTTACCAACAGTTCTGGTAAATGCAATTTATTACAATAGTGAACATGCCTATAACAAATCATTCATGAGATTAAATTTAACATTTCTCTTAAACAAGCTGATTTAACTACTTAACCTTTTTTTTTTTAAAAAGGATGAAATCTTAAGTGCTATTTTTTTATTTTTTTTAAACCCTGATTTAACTTGTCGTAACATGAACAACTGCAAGCCGCAACCTAAGTCAAAACACCATTAAATTGAAATGTAAATTGTGTGCCATGAATACAAAGGTGCAGTGGGTAAATTTTCTGAATGCGTCTGGTCGCAAAAATAATCATACAATTCCAATTATGCATTTGAAAAACTGGGATTCACAATATTACCACGTAATAAAACTGGGTCATTTCTTTGTTTTAGGCTTGTTTACATTTTTCTGGCGCAGAATTAAGCTCGAGCAGCTGTACCAGAGCTGCTCAGATATTCCCATTTCCCTTTAAAGGCATCTAGCAATGCATACAGTTTTCAACATGGGAATCAGTTGGGTAATGGGAAGGACTGTGCATGTTTAACTGCAAGTACAATTATCTGCACAGCAAAAAGCTTTAAAAAAAATTACAAATTGCTCCTTTAACTCAATATTAACATGAAATCTTTTTCAAAGACAACACCAGAGAGTTAATTCTAGCATAATAATTTAATCCAAAATTATGCCTTTTTGTTTTAATGTAAATTAGAGTGCTGATTAAGTGTAAACGGACTCATTGATATACACTATGCTGCAGGTATGACCTCAGCGCAATCCTGTTCAATTAGCCAGGTAGAAATGTTTCTCAAGAAATGCAGTAGATTTGATTTCTTTCTTAGCAAAGAAACTGAAATGATAGTTTTTTGTTTTTCCCCTCTAGAACAAAAACAAATGTAAAATACTGAACAAACAATTCAATTAGTAGCAATGAAACCTGATTAAATCTTGGTCTCCAGCAGAGAAAGGAAAAGTAGTTTTGTAAAAATTTTGGTTGGTCCACCAATCTTCCTCTGTGAACTCTGCTCATCCTGCTTCATTTGCTGTGCAGATCCCCTCAGCCCTGCTTCTGCTTCTTCAGGTAACGTGCACGCTGAGAGAGACCCATGTTCATGACATACTTGTTGAGCAATCGTGCAGGAAGTAGAGAAGTGGTCACCCAACCCTGCAGAAATTAAAACACAATGCTAGCTTATAATTCAAGATTCGGGATCTTCAGCTTTCTTATACAAATGACATTCTTAGTAAGCATATTCTTATGGATGCTACAGAAGGGACTGAAAAATAACTCGAGACAAATAGAATAAAGACAGTGGGAAAAAGGGAGAGAGGAAGAAAAAGAGAGAGAGAGAGAGAGAACCTTTTACATAATCCTACACAGAGACTGTGCATGTTGCTGTGCAACAACGGAGCAAAATAACAATCTGGTCTAAAAATAGGAAATATAAAAGCTCTGGTTCAGACTTGATGCATGACAATGGAAATACAGTAAAAAAAAAAAAAAGTCTTAGTCAATTTACATGAGGTGAGGCATTGTACAGTTTATGTGTAAAATCCATGAAAGATATGCACACAGTATCCACTTACAAACCAAAACAGAAAGGTTGAAAACTCGTGAACTTCCTGCCTTCCTTACCATCACATGGCTACTAATTTGTACATCATACATCTACACCCAAAAGCCCAGTAAAACAGGCTACAGTCCACTGAGACAGCACCTTCAAAAGACATTGAACTTATTATGAGCTATAATATTATGAACGTCAGGTCAGGTTCTCACCATGATGGCGTGAGGCAGGTAGCCGTTCGTTTGAGTCTGAAGCCCCACAGTGCTCAGCTGCGCAGACACGTAACGCTCCGGAGTGGGGATGTCCAGAGATGCTCGCTTGATCTTACTCAGCTTGGTTGTCACGAAGAAGGGCAACACGCTCTAAATCAGAGTGAACATTCTAGGTTAATAAAAGAAGTTTCCTTTGTCAGAATTGTACTGTTCAAAATCTGATCCACCACCAGTAAGTTCTCTAGCACCACACGGAGTCGGAACTGTGCTCCCTCTGAAACTAATCTGTTTGAACTGCTGATCATGCTTTTTCACAGGGCAGCATAATACACTCGGAGGAAAGCGCTGTCTGTCCTCTTCTACCTAACTACACTCACAGACACCCACGATTGGCTTGTGTTCCTGTACATCCCTTCCACCCAGAGAGCACAAGTTTGCTCCTTTGATGATAGAGGAACATTTTTTTTTTATCTGTATTATTATTCATTGTTTTTCTTACCTGAATGATGATGCCCTTGTTCCTATATTCAGCATCCAGTCCACGAGAAAAGAAATCCACAAAAGCCTGAGGAAAAAGTAGTTGAAAGGCCATTTAATAAGGAAAAGATGTGATTTAAATAAGTATTGTACTCAAATAAAAAAAGAAAAAGAAAAATGGGTTTTTGACAACTGCGTGACAACGTTTCCTACTCAAAACTGTTAGCTCCAAATATTAAGTGTTAAAGTAGGGACTCTAGAGCTGAACAAAACAAGCTCAAGGAAAATGAGTGCTTGGGTGAGTCAGTGGCTCTGAAAGAAGGGAAAAAATGGCCTTAATGAATAGAAAAGACATTCGAGATCTTTAAAAGACTAAGGCTAAGACTTAAGACTTCAAATAATCTGTCCTATCTATTATGGTTCATTTTTCTTTTTTGTCCTTTGTTCATTTCCTTACTCCATCCATCGACAGTAAATCCTGGTGTTCACTGGACCTGGTGACTGCAGGTGACAAACTGCTGCTGTTCACTGCTCTGCGAGAGAGCGTTTGTCCACAAAAAGGCCAGTGGGGACAGCCTCAATGACATCACGGCACTGCGTGTGTGTTGCTAAGATACACTGAAGTAGGAGACAGTCTGGCCGGCTTTGACTACTGCATGATTTTTCATATATTCACTCAACAAGCCATGAATTGTTGCTTATTACTACAGCCATGTGATTCACAGCACTGACGGCTGTTAAAATCGACCAAAACATGATTTGAATTCGTGATCACAGTGCACATGCAAATACAACACATGAATACATCTGAATGAATACATATTTAAGTAATGTGTCTGACGCTGAAGTAGCCAAACAAAATCAGCTCTTTTTTTTAAGCTCTAAGAAATGAGAGTGCACAGTGCAGCACAATGACATTTACAGCGGGGAAAGTACAGTAAGTATTTAGTCAGCCACCAATTGGTTAAGTTCACATTGTAGGATTTTTAAAGAATGTATTTGCAAATTATTGTGGAAAATAAGTATTTGGTCAATAACAAAATTTTATCTCAATACTTTGTTATATACCCTTTGTTGGCAAAAAATCCTACAATGTGATTTTCTGGATTTTTTTTCTTATTTTGTCTCTCACAGTTGAAATATACCTATGATGAAAATTATAGGCCTCTCTTATCTTTTTAAGTGGGAGAACTTGCACAATTGGTGGCTGAATAAATACTTTTTTCCCCCGCTGTATGTAATGACAGATGATTAGAGATAATTGACCAATTTTTTAAAAGACTTTTATTTATAGAAATAATCAGCCGACTGCAAAAACTAGTGAATTTGTCTTGTCATAATAAGATTAAGATTCGATTATTTGTCAAATGTGCCTTACAGCACAGTGAAATTTTTTTTTTTTTTTTTTACATATCCCAGTTAAGAAGCTGGGGTCAAATCACAGGGTCAGCCAGAATACAGCTCCCCTGGAGCAAATATGGTTAAGGGCCTTGCTCAAGGGCTCAAGCGTGGAGGTATTGGGGTTTGAACCCCTGACCTTCTTATCAGTAAACTGAAGCCTTAATCGTTTGAGGCACAATTACATAATAAGTCTAAAATCAAGCTACAGTACTACACCGAAAGGCATTAAACAGAAAGTGTGCAGAGATTATATATGGATGGGGGGGAATGACAGTACATCAGTCATGAGCACACAAACTTTTCTGCTGCTTTGTAGTATTAAGTACGAGGGGCGTTCATGTCAAACCAGGACTTGGGTGGAAATTTCTCTTGGATAAAGCCGTGAAAATGATTGACATTTACAGAAGACTTTAAGCACAGTGCGGTGATGAGACTCTTAGCTGCAGTAAAACATTTAAACAGTGCAAACATTTTAAAGAAGGCCGTTCCGTGAATGATGATACCAACTGGGACCCTCTACGGTTTTTCCCATGAACAGCGAGTTGGATGTGTGATTCTTGAAAAATCATCAGACAACTTGTCACCAAATTGCACAAGAGAAGCATCTATTCACCAGCACCACTTGCACATTACATGAACTCGGCTGGGAGTTATTACCACATCCCCCATATAGTCCCGACCCCGATCCAAGGCATTTCACATGTTCCTGGGAGGCCAATATTTGATGGGATCCGAGCTCTAGTAAAACGCTGGGATACATTATTAGTGTCGCAGGGAATATATATATAAAAAAATTTTTAAAAAGGAGTTTTTCCATAACTGTGTTCTGTTATTCTGCAAACAAGTCCCAGATTGACTTGAACACAACTCATGTATTCTGCTGTCCAGATTTTAACGGCAATAAAAGCTGTTAAAAGTTAAAGGATGAGCTTCTCTGCAAAACATTCCTTCCTCCACATCTGTTCTTTTTTTAATCACTACATATTGGAAGAGAATGAAAGCCAGTGCAAAATAGGTTCATTTACATAATCAGCTTCACATTTTTCACATTTTAAGATGTTGAAATTTATTTATATAGGAGCATATACATTTATGTAAGTTTATGGAATTTTATAACTGACAAGTATATATTTAAATTCTGATCATTTTTATTTTATTAGAATTTTTAATCTTGTGTATTTAATTATTTTACATGTTTAACTATTTTTTCCTTTGTTTTGAATTTGGTGATTTAAGTCTCCTAAGTGGTGCAAGAGACGTGTGTTCACAACTATTATAGAAGGATCGCAAGTTCGATTCCTGGGCTATGCTACAGTACAGCCAGCAATGGCCAGGAGCCTCTGGGGAGAGAGGGGTGGCATACTCGCATTCCCACATCAATCATTGCGACACTAACCAATCATTGGCATCTTTCAGCTCATGCAGGCGGAAGGGGCAGATAACTCTCTCTTCCAAATGTATCACTGCCTAACGATGCATGAGTAGCAGATGGAAAAGATGCGGAAGACAGCTTCACATGTCAGAGGTAGCACATGATAGTCTACGGTCTGTCTGATTGGTAGCTGTTGCTGATGGGAGATTGCCCTAATTTAGGGAATTGCCCTAATTGGCATTAGGGGGAAAATAATCTGAACTTTAAATTAAAATATCAAAAATGCTAATTTTATGTAAGCAATAAATGTGACTAAATCAGACAAAATTTGGGAATAAGAGACAATTTTCATAATGGTCAAATTTTGGTGATAATAGCTTTTTAATAGCCATCATTGTGCCATGTTTGTTTTTTTTCTACTAATAAAATGGTTTGTTTTCACAAACCATTTGTTTAATAAAGCTATTTACTATTGATGTCACGGATGCGTGATATAAATTGTGAGGATTTACAAAGCTATGTTGTAAGGAACGGGACAGAATTTTTTAAACTGGAACTGAGGGTCTGGAAAAATGTCTTTTCCCCATGTCTGTGTTAAGATGGTGTGTATTTTTGGACCAAAATAGGTTTGAAATTCCCACTTTGGGGACAGATTTTGAACACCCAATGCACCCATTTTGTGCCACTCCATTTAATTTACCTTGTGCCTGAAAACAATCAACAGTGCACAAATACATCAACCCTATGAGGTGACATTTTTATACTTGAACACATCTCTGCATTCAAGTTAATTTTCTTACAGGATTTAAACCTAAAAACAAGTAGAATTTTTCAAGTAGAGGAAAAAGTGTCAGATGACCTTACACACATTTCTATAAAAAAAAGAGCATTCTTGACTAATGAATATGATGAGACCTTGACTTGAGATCTGCACCACTGCACACTGCTGGCTTGAGAAGCCAGGTCTGAGCACTTGTCTCGGGCACTGCTGTGCAGTTTCAGCTTCCTCTGCTCTAACACACTTGATTTAACTCAAAAATGGGCTCTTAATTAGAGGGAGGAATTAAATAATTGAATTAGTTAAAAGTTCAAAATTAAATTAAGTATTGCCGAGCGTACAAAGTGCAAAACGTTAAGCATTGAGCTGTGAGTCTGAAGAATTCTCCACGGCCTTCATGGTTAGTTAAGCTAGAGACTGGAATAGAGACTGGGGAGGTGGAGGTCCGAAAAAAACATGATAATAATAATACATTTGAAATTGCTTTACTTTTTTTTTTTTTTACACCACTTCACACAAAGATTGAAAAATCAAACACCACTTCACTAGAAAATATCTGTGACATTCATTTTCTTGCTCGGCACAGAGCTCATGAAGCAGGTCTGTCTGACACATTGGAGCAGGACAGGAAGCGAGGAAGTGAACTTGCCTTCGAGGAAGAGTAGAGAGTAAGGAGTGGAACAGGGTACATGCCGCTCGCAGAGGCAATGTTCAGGATAACTCCTTTGGACCTGAAATGAAACACGGCACACAGCAGAGATTTGTAGTCTGTGCAGTTCGGCTTACATTCATGCATTTTTTATTACCATCAGCACTCGCTGATTAGCGTGCTTTCTCTTTTTTAAGAGGAGAAATGTGCAGCCAGAAAGAGATCAGGAAACTCCATTACAGGCACGCTAATATTTTAATAACTGAGCTTTTTATTATGTTTTACTATCAGTTCCACTCATTTTATTTACTACTACGCTTTTGAAACCTTGAAACAGTGTTAGTGTTCCATATACATAGCTGGTTTTGCTTTTATATAGAGCTCTTCTTAATGGCTTTGTCTATTCACAGCTTATGCACACAGCACCCTCTTGTGGTAACAGTGTGAACAGCAAGCTAAATTCTCTGCAGCCAATATTGCTTTTTATTTTTATTTTTGATAAAAAATTGTCATGGAAGTCTCTTAAAAGGCAAATTACAACTTTATGGCCTAAAAGTAGCCAATCGTATGCTTTCTGCACTGATCTTTTCAGCTTTTCTGAAACATTACAATATTGTGACAATAAAAAAAAAAGTTTTACATTGTATTATAAAATCAATAAAAACTTAATGTGAATGAAGTGAAGTCATTTGAAGTCTGGAAGTTTTTTTTGTTTGTTTGTTTGTTTTTACATCTTTTATGTTACAAAAAGCGGTTAGGACCAGATGCAAAGAGTAAAATATTGTAATAACTCACTTATCAACCATCTTAGGCAGCACAAGCCGAGTCATCTGCAGTAACAAGAGGGAGGAGATGAGCAATGCAAGAGAAAAGATGAGTTTGCATTAAATTACGGAAAATAGGCATGTGTATAAAAGAAAAAAAACCTTTAGAGTGACTGCATACAGTACAACAGACTACTCTGTGAACTACGAGCAACCATAAAGGCTGGTTAGGCCTGTGTTTTAACAATTCTGGCCCAAAGGTGGCAGCAGAGCCTGAGGGCACTTAACGTGGTAAGTTACTTTCAATACTACAAATGACTGCAATAAATAATGTTTACCTGGGATACTTAAACTATTTAAAAAATATATAAATGTTATTAATAAAAACCAGCCCTGTGGACTGTGTGGTGGAGTTTTATATATTCTCGCAAAGTCCATGTGGGTTTCCACCCACCTCCCAAAAACAAATCACTAGGTGATTAGCTGCACTAAATTCCCCCTCCTAGGTGTGAATGTGTGTGTGAATGCATATGTGCGAGTCTCACGCCCAGTGTTCCCAATGTCCCCTAAGGTTGGGCTGTATCCAAGGCTGACATTTTCACGTTCGAGAAATGTTAAAGACGAAGACTAGCTGAAATCAAGTCAAAACTATTGCTTAAGTCAGTCAAGGTCAAGATCAAGTCCAAATGAAAGTAAGATCAGGACCATCAACTAATAAAAACTTTCTCAAGGCCAAGGCTTTACTTTGATAAGTTGGATTCATTCATACATTTTGTCAATAAATAGAAGAGGGAGTAACAACATCTTAAACTTTGTGAATGTGGGATGAAAAAGCAACAAACACTATTTCTAAAACTCATCACAATCATATCCAGCTTATGAAGACAAAATGTTTGCACCCAGTCTAGAATTATTCAAAAAAAAGTACAGAAATTACTCTCACCTGGCAAACCGAGGTAATGTTGATGTTGATCATGTTGTTTATGAACTGTAATAAACACACAGTGGTGTTCATTAAGGAACGATTTCAACAGTTGCAGGTCGTCTGCATAGGCAAGTCCAGTTATAACTACTATTCTCTAGTATATTCTCTATTATTATCTATACCTATTATATCTGTTATTCAACAAATGTACATTTTCTTTATTCACAACTCTGTATTGTGAATTCCATTTAAATACAAATTACCCATGATTAAACAAATAGTGCTGTTTGACAAATACACTGATCACCCATAACATTAAAACCTTAAAACATTATGTCCACTATTGTGTAGGTTCCCTAGTGCCACCAAAACAGTGCTGACCCCTTGAGTTTTGAACTCAAGACTGGCACCAAATCATGGGTCATTTGTATTTAGACGGAAAATACAGTAGCAGCAAATCCTTTAAGTGCTGTAAGTTGCCAGATGGGGCTAACATGCATCAGACTTGTTTGTCCAGAATGTCCCATGGATGCTTGAACAGACCGAGATCTGGGGAATCTGGATGCCAGAGCAAGAATCTTGAACTTTCTGCCCGCTAAGCAAGCTGTGATGTGTGAGTGTTTTTACACTTTCCATCATAGCCAGCATCGATTTTTTCAGAAAATTATCTTACGTTGGCTTTTCTGTGGGATCGAACTGGACGGGGTAGCATTTGCTCCCGCAGGCATGGGTGAGTGTCACGAGTTTACTGGTATTTAACTGATCATCCATGTTAATGTCATGGCTGATCTGTGTATTTGGTCACCTTCCTAGATGGTGTACAGCATGTTTAGCCTCCCATTAAAAGACATAATTGCAGCTATGAGTAGTCTATGGCATTATTTAAGCAAAATAGGGTCTCGGGTTAATTGTGGTAAATGCTGTTATTATTAAATGCCATCTTGCCCCAGCACAGGCTATGGTCACGAGCCGCTCCTGGACCATCAACACATCAACTTAATGGCACCCACGAGAAAAAAAAAAGAAAAAAAAAACAAAAAAAAAAAAACACACACACACACACACACCAAACTGCATTTCCACAATAAAACACCACTACTTACATTATCGAGATTTGGAACGTCGAGAAAAAACTCAGGGTAAGTGTAGGACACTCCGACGTTGTTGACTAAGGAAAAAACAGAGTAAGTTCAAGCATAACCAGACAGACGAGAGCGACTCGCATCCAGTAGGAGGCAGCAAACACTAGCATATGGCCAGTGTTCATTAAAGAAACACTCCTACTGTACTCAAAATATCCACTAGTTTAGAAAAAGAGACACCAGTTACACAGTCCACGCCTAGAACATTTTGTTCCAAAAGCCCAAGCAACACTACAGGAACACGATAACAACCACTGAAACACGCAAGCTTCCCAGTGATTGGATGGTTGATAAAATGTAATTACACACTCAGACACACACACACACACACACACACACACACACACACACACAACTTACCCAAGATCCCAATTTCAAGACCAGCAAGTCCAGATTCAATCTTGGAATAGATGTCCACCGATCCAAAGTCTGCAGAGATGGTTTTGGTTTCAACATGGTACTTGCTCTCTGAAAAATAACCAAGACAAGCTGTTAAAACCAAGAATGTGCTTTACAGAAATACGGCAATGAGAAAAGACAATGGCGTTCATTTCAGTGATGTCAGAAGAATGATGAGAAGTCAGTTAAGGACGTGCAAGGAGAACGCTGCAGTGTTTATTTACACATGTGTAGTCAACTACAGGAAATCCACTTAATTCAAACGTCCATTTAAGATTCAGGAATGTTTATAGACCATAGATTACAATACCCTAAATCATAGTAATAAAATTCATTAGAGAACAACATGCGTGGACACAGGAAGTAGGCTAAGACATGGCATAGATGCTTCTCTCCATCAGCCTTTGTCAATGTCAAGTTGGAAATAAATAAACCAATAAATGAACAAATTGCAAAGTTTGTGCTATTGGCTGCACCTTTAGACTGAAGTTAGAGAGAGGGGAGGAGGTCAGGAACCGAAACATAAAATCAGATACATGAAAAGTGAGAACATGGGATGGGGTGATGATAAAGTGATTGAGAGAAACAAAAGATGAAAAGATTTAAAAGAACAAGACAAAAAAGGAAAATGTAAAATGTAGATGGAGAGAGAAAAGAATAAACAATAAAAAAATATGAAAGAAAATTCCAGCGGAGAAAAAACATGGAGCGAGATAGAAGGAAAGAGTGACAAAAGTTGTGTGAAAAAAACACAGCAAGTATGCAACAGAAAAAAAGCAGAGGCCAGGAGAGGAAAAGTAAGCATAAAAGCCAGACAGATAAAAAGAAATGATGAAAAGTTTCAATTAAAAAGAATTGAAAAACAAAGTACAGTGAAACCTTGGATTACGAGCATAATTCGTTCCGGAAGCGGGCTCGTATTCCAAAACACTCGTAAACCAAATTTAATTTTC
>JAOTRS010000036.1:10148669-10159445 GCA_028565755.1 Dinotopterus cunningtoni
GGGGGGGGGGAGGGGGGGGGAGCAGGGGGGCTATGGGAAAAAAAGGTGAAGGAGTGCATTTGCAATGGGGTAGGAGAGAAACTGAGGAAAATAGATCGCATGCATGTGAAATAGGAAGAAATCCCCATATATATATATATATATATATATATAAATTGTAACCTACACAATGCACACAAAGCTGCAAAGCATTCAGCTTAATAAGCTTTTAAATGTCCAAAGCACTGTGCAAACTTTGCCAGGAATTATTTCCCACACACATCCCTACTATTTATTTTATTCCCATCAGCAGATTGTAAACAGCTCCCAGAATGCAATCTGCATAACAGCACTGGTCCTTTCTGTACACACAGTCCTTGCAGAGCTTGGTGCACGACTGCACAAGGATGTCAGAGACGGAGAGCATTGTGGAAGCAGTCCAGATTTCAACAAAATACATGACTATATAATTAAAACAGAAATTGCATATTTCAAGCAGTCTTTGGTGGTTAAGCATTGAAGTGAAGTGAGGGACTCCATGTTACCTTGTATCAACCTGTCTCTCTGTAGCTTGTACCTCTGTGTGTGTGTGTGTGTGTGTATTTCCATGGATGGCTGGTTTGGGAAAACACCTAGTCAGAGTCTGGCTCAGTTAAGCACATAGCCCTCTAGTGGCGAACAATGGTACTTCATTCATATTGCATGAATATATATTAGTTTGTAATATTTATATTGTACACACGTATATACTGTACTGTTCAGCTTTCTAAAAACAATTCATATTAAGCCAAGATGACTTCAGGAATTATTGCTATAATAAGTAGGAAACATTAAAACAATTAATAAAAAAGCTGTCACAACATAATTTGTCTTTGGATTTGTAAGTGTATAAATTCTCGCCACTGCCATGAAGGTCCATACGGAGAAATTGTCTGGCACAGAGTTCCAGGCTTCTACGCATTATAATATATTACACGTGACCAAAAAGTGTGTGGACACCTGACTTTCAAACCTATATATATTTGATGAAAATCCCAGTTGGCGTTTCAGTTCATTCTGAAGGTGTTCAGTCGAGTTGAAGTTAGGGCTCTGTGCAGGACACTAGTGTTCTTTCACACAAACCTTGGAAAGCCAGGTTTTTGTTGGCCTCATTTCGTGCACAGCGGCATCGTCAGGGCACCTGGAACAGGTTTGGGCTTGACCCAACAGTTCCAGGGAAGAGAAATTATTATTAAGATTAAACTATTTGTCACATGTACCTTTAAAGCACAGTGAAATTATTTCTCTGCATATCCCAGTTAGGAAGCTGGGCTTAAAATTGAATGTTTAGATATAATATCAGGACTCAATTAACTAAATTCAAACCAAAACTGATCTTTTGGCATGCATGGGCAAAGGTAACATTCCACTTAACCAACATAGAAACCAAATCAAACCAGCTTGTGTAAACAAACAGAAAACAGTACGCCAGGCTAGTGGTTCTTGTGTTAATGTTCAAAATGCAGATGCAGTGCGATTTTAAAAAGACTTCCACATAGAGCTTCTCAATGTACATAAAAAAAAACCAATTCAAACTTGTCCTTAAAAGTATTTTATTTCCTTATTTTTAAAGTTTTCCATCCCAAAGAGGATGCTCTTAAATCTTCTATCACAGGATTCAGTTAAAAAAAAAACATCTGTCTTTCAGAATTATAACAACCCTGTATAGAGTTTACCTAAACGCCTTGTGATAGACAATATTATTTTTATTATTTTCATCATCATAGTTATTATCAACAACAATGTGTTTATTAATTAATTAAGACCAGTAACATTATTTGATGAAACGAGAAAAGTCATGGAAGGCTGTATTACATTTTACAAAACACAAATGTATGTGCGTGCGTGTGTGTGTGTGTGTGTCTGAGTAGGGCTAGAGCAAGTGAATTTCAAGAGCCGTTTTTGAGGGGGGGGGGACACAAACAATCAAAACAGTTATAAACTCATTAATATGATAAAACCGTAACACACTGAGATGACAGTGTATGACAATATTGTTGTGCACTTAAAATTAAAAACTTTTTTTTTTTTTTTTAAATACAGGCTTTTTAAGTGATAAATTCATTATGGATTACTGATATGTATTTTAAAATCTTCCTTAAATTTGTTGATTTAAAAATAAAATGGTAGTGTATAGCAGTGTACCTAGACACACTAAATGAAAATTGTCTGAAAATACACCCATAGAGAATGTTTTCTTAGCGAGCTAAATCATTAAAACACTTAAAATGATCTTGTTTAAAAGCACGTCGATCTGCCGTTACCAGGGTGGTGAGCGCATCTGTTATTGTTTAATTCGGTAAAGTAATGAAAAACTAAACGTCTGTTTCATAGTTGATTCGTCTACAATACACTATGACGTGTGATGAATGTGTGAACTGTCTGGTTTTACATTCCTTGTATCCTTATGATCTAAAACTAAACATTAAAAAAAAAAAAAAAACTTGACCAATTACATTCATTATATTTAATGAATCAAAAGGTGCCTAATTCATTGCAGGGACTTAAATATTTTTCGGTTTGCACAACATGCTGCAGAAATCTTCCATTTAGTCCTGGGCGTTAAGAAACTTTGCTCCGTCACCGTGTGAGAACATTTCAGAACCGCTTGTGAATCACAAAACCCTTCCTTCTGATGTTTATGCATCAAATGTCGTTCCTCCACGCTAAACGATTCTAATTATCTCTGACTCGAAATGTCATGGTGTAGGAATCATTATTCGACGTTCAGAAGTAAGACTTGTGTTACATAAACCCTGACACCATAAAATAAATATATTCCTTTTAAAAAAGGGATCTGTTGATTACAAGAACCCTTTCTTTAACATTGGAAAACAGGATTTTGATCAGATACTGCATTGTATAACTGAAGCCCTGAAAAATATTAGTTTGAAAAATAAACCCAGACAGTTAAGGACTGTCTATAGCTTCATGTATGTAAATGCATGTGTATGTATGTATTTGCCTTTGCCTGTGCATGTGCATATTTGTTTGTGTTTGCATGTGTCTTTCTATGGAGCTCGCCTGTCCCTCTTAGTCAGAAGGTAGCACTGGATAGTATGAAGACGGTCTTTGGCAGGTCCGAACTCTGGCTGGAGCTTTAAAGTGGATTCATACCAGTGCATGGCTTTCTCAAACTCCTCCTGTAAAAGCAGGAAAGAAAGCAGTACATGTGTGAGGAAGGTAAGAAAAAAATGCAACTTATTCTATCCATAGCTACACTGAAATCGTTTAATATACTGTAACTTTCTTATGATCGCAAAATGGTTCTGCCCAGGGTGAAGTGTTTAATCTGTCAGAAACATAAGAGAAGACATATTTTTCTCCAACTCTGGGGTAAGGTTAGGCTTCCTGTCTTTTTTCATAAATCCCACCTTCTTCATTAAGATTGGTTACAAGAATTCAGTCTGATCTGTGATTGGTTAAATGTTTTCCTAGTGAAATTCAAAACCATCAGTGCCTCTTTCTCAGCCAAAGCCCCAGGGAACTGAAGTCCAAAGGGCTAGTGGGAGAGAGTTCCTCTTGCAAAAGGTTACCGGTCAGAAATAGAAGCAAAAGTTCCCTTCCTCAACCTTGAAACATCACCCATTGTGGAGCAAACATCCTCAAAATGAATTTAATCCAATAAAGCTCTTGCAGACCTGATGGAAAACCAAACCAGTTGCCATTTTGTCAGAATGCCAGGGAATTATTCTGTATGAGAATGCCACAACGTATGATGGAAGACGGTTTTGTCAGTTTCCCATTGACAAAAAAAAAAAGAGATTTGTGATTATCGGCCTTCCAGCCGTGAGACGAGACTGATCCTGGGTAAAGATGAGCCACTGTTTGTGTAGTGACCACTGCATTTCAGGAAGCATAATAATGAAATAAATGTTCAGTAGGTTTAACACAGTAAACAGCCAAAATACAGTACGTGATGTGCTACGTCTGATAATTTAGAGTAGATGCAGAAGGCTATTGAGCCTGGGGTGTCGTTATACTGTACATGTTTCTATTAGAGATGTTAAGCTTTCCATGATATTCAGTTGTACTCTGTGACCTCAGTCACTCATCAGACAGCACAGATAATCAGGTGAATAGAAAGAAAAAAAGAAAACTCAGTAGGAATCTGACACACTTAATAACAGAATGTAAACAACGCTAATATCCTGCTAAAGCAATGTTTCCGTTTTTAACTAAAATGATAGTTTAACGTTAAATCTTACCTGATAAGAAAGATGTAAATATTACCAAATCATACATTTGGTAAAGAACCTTTTGAGCTTGATAAAAATCAGTAATGCCCACTGAGTAAAGTTCCTTAACATACACTGTTATTTATTCCCTCATCATGTGTTCAGAAAAATCTGTGAAAGTAAATTAAGCCAGGGGTTCATCATTATTTGCTCTGGCAGTTTTATCTGTGTTGGGCATGAGTGCCTGGCAAAAGGGTGCATGTTTTGACAGTGGATCACATGACCGGATCAAGTGTTTACATGGCTAATATTTACCTGTTGAACGAATTATCAGAAGGTTTGCACCACCCTTCTTATCCTGATTGAAAATTAATTCAGATAAGGTCAGACTGTTCTGGCTGAAGTGTTTAGGTGATGCATTTTTATTCTGATTGGGCTGGTATTTAGATTATTACTGGAATGTTAGTGTCCATGACAGCCAAGCACAAAAACTCACCATTGCTATGTAGACGTTTGCAAGTGTAAAATGGTTCACGACGAAATGTGGAGCGATCTCTACGGCCATGCGGGCCACGGTGAGTGCGTCCTCCCACAGACGGGCGTTCTGGAAGATGTTAGCCAGACTGATCAGGGGAACATCCTGCAGAACAAAAGACATCATCAGGTGATAATTAAAATGCATGTCTGGACAGTGAAAGAAGCAGTCAGGTGTAATTTCTTGGGTGACTTTTTAGACAAACAATTCAACAATCTAGATTTTAATACTCTTAAGATGTTCTATATAAAATATAGCTGTTGCATATTGCTCATGGTCAAGTACACCACTTATTTTGAAAAAAAAAACAAAAAAACACTGATTTATCTGTAGCGTAATATGTGTAAAATTGTTAATTACACTAACTGCATGTGAAAGTAGGTCGATCACCCATACCAAGGAGAGAGCAACTATTCACAAAAACTATTCATTTAAAACCAATCACAGAAGCATGTTTAGCATAAAACACTATATATGATTACATCAGATCATCTTTTGTCTACTTAAAAATAGCTTCTAAATTATTCTGAATTGTTTCTGTTTTATTTACATCCTATGTGAGCTACAAAGCAAAATGGTTGAATCTAATCAAATTCAATCTAAATAGTTCCTAACAAGGCTGAATCCCAAATCCCTCTGTGACACCTGATTAAGATCACTACTTGGTGTGTGAACAAGTGATTGTTCACCCTACATAGTGCACTAGCTTTCCATTTAATGCTATTTGTGATTAAAAAAAAATGAAATCCAGAAGTTAACGTAGCCAGTATTCGAAATCGGAATAAGTAGAAATAAGGATTGGTTTTATAATTTGGAAATATCAGATCCAGCACAAAGACACTCATTCTAGTGTGATATTGTTTAATTATAAAACCGTAGGCTTGATAAAAAAATATGATTGGCTGAGCCACATTTTAAGGAATCATAGAATCCTCCATACACAACCGGCTGAACTGAACACCATGAATACACCAGATTTTAAACCAATTACACTTACAACTCACCTAAAACTTTTTCATTGAGAATATTAGTAATAAAATCAACTATTTACTGAACCATGGATATTATTACATTGCTTTTATCACATTATAAAAGCAATAAAAGCTTATTACTTAATTTTGCACACAAACTGCATTTTTTACATCCATTGCCTAAAAACACACATAAAGAGATATAATCCGTACCCTAGGTGAGTTTGTGAATCTAAAAACAAATGCTGTAATAATGATTAAAAAAAAAAGTACAGCTTGATAATATTTTAAACATGTTATAGATTTTACAGGTCTATTGGTTGTAACGGGCGGTTTTTATTATTCTGCCACTAGGTGGCGTAGATGTTTTTTTGAAGGCTGTCAGTGCATCCATCCCAGATTCCTGTACATGGTCAAGATAATATTTTAAACGGTTACTTGTGGGATACAAAATAGTGACGAGTATGGCTAGACTAGGCAGTGGAGACGTCTAGACAAATGTAGACACTACACTTTTAAGATATTGTACTGTAACAGCCCTAATGCAAAGATGCAAACTTACGCTTACACAGTGATTTATATGAAGAGTCCTGCCTAACTACAAGTGTCTGCCAAAGTTTTCATCAAATCGTATTGGTGACAAAACGTCACAACTGCCTCATTTATCAAGCTGGACTTGAATGAATGTGTGCATAAATAATTAGTACGATCATCCGCATGGGAACTTTAATATTCATGAAAATCCCAAAAAGTCAGAAGGAAGTTAAGTCATTACACCTATGCAAATGTATGTATAAGAACAGGAACTAATGTAAACCAATTGATGGATTACTGCACTTTTATAGATGGAACAAACTGTCAATTTTAAATTGCTGTTTTTAGCAGACACTCTTATCCAGAGAAAGAACATTATTTCGTTTTTTTTTCCTTTCCATTTTATATTATTGCCATTCATTAAAAAAAACTAAAAAATAAAGAATAAGAGCCAAAACAAATCCAAAAAATTAGATGAAATGTATGAATAAAAACTTAATCATACATTCAATTATGATAAAAGAAAAAGGGTAACAGAATTGGAGAACAGGCTTTAAAACTGAAAGAAGTTAGTGATCGCTTTTATTTATTTTTAATGTATTCTTTACTGGCTTAGGTCATCTGTATATTTGAAGTTTTAAGGCGTTTATTATCAACATACACACAAATGCAAAGATAATCAGCTTGTCTTTTGTTACATATGATTTACACAAACATTTACACACGACTTTATTAAAAGATTAATAAATGAGGCCCACTATTCTGTTTATATGCCACTGATATCTAGAAAAATTGTCTTAGTAATGCGTGTTTTAGGCAATTTTTTTGCGGAGCAGTACATGTATAGCAACACTGACTACAAAAATCGATATACAAGTTTGCATTTGACAAAGATTAAGAATTATAATAGATTATTGATAAGAACCGCAATACACATTGAATGGACATCCAGGTATCATAATATCATATTGGTTGGTCCTTGGTGATTACCTTCCCTACTAATATCCATCCATATATTATAAAAGGGAGAACACCTCAGACCTTGGAGAGCTTTTAGCCATTATCCAGTTCATCAGCTCTTAAGCCATAACTGTAATAAGAAGACTGTCCTGCTGACAAAAAAAAAAAAAAAAAAACCTGTTCACTAGTTTGTTTGTCAGTAATTAGATCACAGGTACCTTCATGTGGTGAGGAGCGGAGTTTAGAGCCTGACGCAGGCAGTCTATGGCCTTCTTCCCCTGACCCTTCACTCTCCAGTACAGCGCTGCCATGCTGGACAGAACCCATGAGGTCTGGTTCTATAATGAATAACGTCAAAGCCGACATAAAAAATAAACACCCATAAGTCAAGTCCATCAAAAATAAAGCCGTAGACAAGATGAGAATTCATAATAGATAGATTTTGTGTACTTTAGCAAAAATATTTTAAAATAAAATATAGACGCCCAGAATTGAGAGAATACAAATCAGTAGCTGGAAGGCCTCAGACAACCAGATCACATGTCTGAGCCAGAAGTGTTTTAGTTTTTGTGGACCAGCAGGTTAAGTTGCTGCTCATATAGCAGTCATCATTATTATACTGTATATTCTGTCCAACAATAAAAACAAGAAATCTAAACTACGATCACAAATTATGATGCTATTTAAACACAATTAATATTTTTATATGAAATATATATTTTAAGAAGTGGGTAAGAACTATACCTACACTGTTATGCATTTTTCCTGGACTTTTTAAATAGCCATACAGTATTATATTACATTACCTACCAATTTTAACCTCATTAATCAAATATCTGAACAATTAACACATACAGCTAAGCAGTGCACTGATGTTTCCTCTTGCCTTGTGGGCAATGTTTCACATTAATGATTATGTAATCCAAAACAAACACATGGTTCAGACGATTCTGACACCGTCCCCAGCCCAGTCGTACCTTTTCCAAGACTTTGGCCAAACGGGTTCCCACTTGCTCGAAGGACTGCGGCAAAAACTTATCCTTTCCCAAATTCTGCAGCACCTGAGACAAAATACACAGTGATGTCAGTGAGATAGACTGCTAGTAACAGACCACGTGCATTAGCCTAAATGTCAAACACAAACACACCTCTTTAAGCTGACTCTCCCCAGTATAGTGGATGCTGCCACGGTTGGCCACTCCCCCCAGATGGTCTAGTGTGTGCATGCTGGCAGGCAGATTAGCATTGCACACCGGTTCTGCAGCGGGCTCCTGCAGTGGAGTGGCAAAGTCTATATGCTCTGTGATGCTGCACAGGGAACACAGAGCAAATGAAAAAGACAGAGATAATAAGCAAAAAGCATATGCACATCATTTGAACTAAGACAAAAAAAAAAAAAAAAAAAAAAAAACCACACATGCCCTTACACACCTTATGAGCCGGTTTACCTGACAGCATGAAGGCAATTGTACACTACAGTGTTCTGACCAACTGGGAGGGTGTTACTTACACACAATCTGTTAACTCTTTGGTTTGCTTCAAACTGCATGCTATCCTAGTAAGCAAGCAATGGTGTATAACTAACATATTTATAAAACTGTTTGGCATGGGAAGTACAACGCATGAAGCAGAGGTGGGGTCTGCTGGCTACTGGTTTCAGCTGTCACATAACAGACTCATCTAAGTGAAACAAAACATTAAAAGGTGCCTTGAACTAAGACTAAAGTATAAATAAGCATACTCGATATTTTTGGCAGACACGGCCAGCCAGGTGCTCGCCACAGTAGTGAGGTCTACCCGCCGTGTGCGCTGACACTCCTCTGGTCCTGGCCAGCCCAGATTGCTGTAGTCCTTCCACCTTCCTGCAAAACACACACACACCTGTCCCTAAACTGTGTATACACTGCAACACTGCACATGGAAGAAAGCAGTCGATTCACATGGCACGTACCTGAAGGTCCAGGTGAAGGGAGGGTGGGGCCGCTGATCTCCAGGATGGACTGTGGCGCTGACGAGTCACTCTGAGAGGAATCCTCTTCACCTGTCCAGCTCTCAGAAACCTCTGCCTTGGGCTTTCGCATGCGCTTCACCTGAAATGTGATCTGCAAACCCCGAATAAGGAAAAATTGCTCTGAATGAACTATCAGTGTTTATTATACTGTAGCTGTTTATATCAACCACCAGGAACATGGTATTTGTTTAAAAACATTAGGCAAAATAGTGGATAGATAAATAAATAAATAGCAGAAGGGGGAAAAAGAATTTCCTTGTGGCCACCAGAAATTAAGGCCATGTCCACAGGTATTTTTAAAAACCTAGATTTTATATATGAAGATTTTTCTACTTCATATATACATATATATATATAAAATTCTGTGCACACGATCTACGTGATTCCAATATCTTTGTCCACATGAAACAGCAAAACGTCCTGTTGAGCGCTGTCAGGAGCGTCCCTATTTAACAGGGGGCCAATCAGAAGCCTAGACAAACGTCATTACCGGTTCCGCCATGCAGAAGTCCGACCGGGTCTTGTCCAAAACCGTTGTCGTTTTCTGCGGAGTCTGTGTTTTCAGAGTTTTGTATGTAGCCGCAGTGGGCTTCGTAGTACATTCAGGCACCTTTGTTTGTTAGGGTAATATGCAAGTAACTGCACGTGTATGTGCACGCATGTAAAAAGTCTAGTAACCAGCGTTAACAGTCAGTCAATTTCGCTTCCCCTGTCCAGACAACACTTTGGACGAAGCATTTCAAAAGCTCAGTTTTCAACAATGTGGATAAAAGACAAAAAGGCAGAGAAAAATACCCAGCTACGTGTGGAGCTAAAGAGATTAATTTTTTTTTTGACAATCATATGTTTACCCATTCTGCTCCATCATCATCCTCGCAGTTCCCGAAACAGGCTCCATCACTGCTGGCCCCCATCACCCTGTCGTTTTTCAGGACACGGATCCCTCGTAGGTCTCCACGCTTCCCGCTTACATCCAACGCTCCCATTAGCTCCTCATGCAACTGCCACTGCTCTTCTCCTTCCAGCCCTCCTTTCTTATCTTCCCCTCGCTCCTGCTGGCCCACCTCTCCTGAGCCATTACTGTCCACTACTACTTCTACAGAAGCGAGAGGGGAGCAAAAGACACAAATTTGAGTCAGATAGAAAGAGAATGATATTGTTATGCACAACAACAGTTTCAAACAAGTTCTTACTCTCAAACATGATCGAGTCCTTTAAAGCAGGTTCAGGCATGGCGTCTGGGTTTCCTGTTTCTTGCCTTTCCTCAGACTCCCAGTCCTCCACTTCAATGTCATCTACTCTCTCGCAACCTGAACCATCTGTACACCAAACACACAGCACACTCGGTTACCAACATCCTTACTGTAGTTCCCCTGATTTCATAACACTGTGCAGTAATATTTATTAATTGAAATGTCTGGTGCAATATACAGTATAAGGAAAAGGATATGAAATTTTGATTTCGAAACTATGATTTTGGAAATCAGTTGTTGGATATTATCTTAAATAAGAAGAAATGAGAAGAGTTTAGTAACTTCTTAAAAGTCAGTGATTAGTACCTCGATGTTC
>JAOTRS010000036.1:10201713-10216015 GCA_028565755.1 Dinotopterus cunningtoni
CGTGCACGCGTGTACTGTTTACTATAACACTGTGACCACGTGTGTGTGTGTAAAACATTTTATTTTGTGTTTGTAAGTGTGTGTGTACAGCGCGCGTGTACTGTTTATTATAACACGTGTGCACGCGTGTAAAGCAAAAGAAAGTCTCATTACAGAGAGGTTAAAGATCCATTTTCTCTTTCCCTCTCTGTATCAGCCTGCAGTTTGTCATTGGACACCGTGCCCCTTCACACACACACACACACACACACACACACACACACACACACACACACACACACCTCCTCTCGCCTTCAATATTAATATTTCCGTTAATATGTGTGTGTGTGTGTGTGTGTGTGTGTGTGTGTGTATGCGTGTGTGTGAAAAACTCAAATAAGAGAGCAAGAAGGGTTACTGTGTAAGACAAGAAGAGGAAGAGGGGGGTCTGATTCCTCCTCTCCTTTTGCTTTAGCTTCACACACACACACACACACACACACACACACACACACACACACAGCGCCTGCGCGCATAAAGGGAAACATGTATCTGTCGGGTAAAGTGGTAAAGTGCAGGTTAATTTGTTTTATTTTTACTTTATATTTTGTATTAATTATTTTTATGTATTTATTTTTTTGGGCTGTGTAACAAATAATTTGAGTTTCCATTATTTCTTATGGAAAAATTCATTTTGGTTTATGAGTGTTTTGAAATACGAGCCCACTTCCTGAACGAATTATGCTCGTAATCCAAGGTTCCACTGTATTTATATTAAAAAAAAAATGAATTGAACTGAATTAAATTAACACACACACACACACAAAGTCTTGGAAATAATACACTCATCATCTGTATGTTAATTTGTTAAACCACTAAAGTACATATAAAATATTAAATATTCTAAACTGCTACATTACTTCTTTTTCTAAAAAAAAGAATAAATTAAGTCAAGTTTAACGTAAAGTCCCATCTACCACAATGACTTGATTAAAGACTGAGAAGTTAAAAAACCTGTGACTGCAAACTCGTGTCCATTTAACAGGCGTGTGACCTCCTCAAGCCCCGTCCACCCATCTCTCTCTAAGACCTGTAACCGCAACAGAAACATATATGTGTAACCAATATATCGAATCGAAACATGTATTCTTTAGAATTTAGACTTGTTTTGGGAACACCAACCTGTTCAATTAGTTTGCAGCTCAAAGGGACGTATGCTCCACTGAAGATGTATGCCATGTCCCGTGGGACGCGGAGGTCGTACTCCTCCCCTGTTTTAGGTATCTGTGTGGACGAGTACAGTTTACAGGTGCTGTGTTTTTACAGTTTCGGCTGATAGACACAATCAGTAAAAATGCATATAGTTACTTACAAGCATCAGTTTTTTACTCAGCGCTCGGAAATTGCTCTTCTTGGCCAGTGAAGAGAACGCATCAGTCAGCTTTCCTATAAAGATGAATGTAGGTAATGCATTTAATTTTAGCTGGTTTGTACAGTGGCTTGCATAAGTATTTACCCCCCTCCACATTTTGTAGCAGAACTGAAATGGGCTTTAATTGCATGAAGACAGGGAAATTGCAGACTTGGATTGCAAGTTGTAGATTTAATGAACGAGTCCCACATCTCACCAGCTGTTTTGTCATTGACCAGTTTGCCCACTTTGCTTTCTACAGCCGTTAGTGCATCTCCAGGCTGTTGCTCCACCAGCAGTCCTATCTGGCTCAGGTTTGCAAAGGACAGTAGGTGTTCCATGCCGTAACTCTAAAGTACATAACCAAGATGTACCACAGTTGAGTTAACCCTCAAAAATATGTTCGATACCTAAATATTATTTATTGTATGAATTCAAGCACAGATGCAATCTGATCATTTTGATTCATACATATTTTCTCATACATTTCATAGACATTTCCATAATTTTCTTTCGATTCTGTAAAGCTGCTTTGTGACAGTGACCATTGTTAAAATAATACTAAATGTGTGTTCATGTTGCATATAAATTTTCATAGTAGTGACTCACCTGGAGGAACTGAGCTTTTAGAGACCGAAAGTCCTTTGGTAGGAGTCCTGTTTGTAGAACGTACAAGGACATATAAGAACAATGAGAAGTCTAATCTGGTTCCTAATTTCAGCCAATTAAATTGTTAATAACTGTTATTATTTACTTTTAGTAACAATAAGATTTATTAACAGTTATATGAAGGTTTATGAACACTTGTTCTGTTACAGCATTGTGTAAAAAATAACCATTTATTTCAATCTTAACGGGTTTATTCATATTGTCCATCTTGCATTAGTAATGTGATAATGCTTTTCAATATAAACATTTTTAAATCAATAGATCAACGGGACCATTGTTATTTTTGTATCAAGAATGTAATTTCACTCAGAACAGGAATTAATCAGGAAAATGTAAAAAAATAAATAAATAAATCTTAACGAGAAACTAAACAAATAAAAGTGCTGTATTAAAAATTTTATTAGTTAACCCTGACACTTATGTTATCTACGCTAAAAGCAAATCCATTTACTGTACAAGTACTTATTAATTATTAAAATCGACATATAGTACATAGTATCAGTCGAATGTCTGGACACACCTTTTAATTCCATGGTCTTTCCTCATTTTTAGTTCTTTCTACATTGTAAAACAATACTAAGGGCCATTATATTCAATAATCTCCTTTGAACAGTTGATATTGAGATATCTCCGCTACTTATGATCTGTAAAGCCTTCATAACGGCTCTAATCTGAGGTGCTGGTTGTTAATTAGTGATTCCTGAGGCTGGTAACTATAAATGAACTTCTCCTCTGTAGCAGAGTTAAGTTTTGGTCTTGCTTTCCTGGGTTGGTCTTCATAAGAGCCAGTATCATCATCATTGTGCTTGATGGGTTTTGCAAACGCACTCGGCAATACTGTTCTTGCAAGAATTATTCCTGACATTCAAGTCTTAAAATAACAACTGACTGTTGATGGAGTTGTTATCGTAATTGTTATCGTCAGTTCATACTTTTGAAATCTCCAGTATCATTGAAGAACGTAGAGAATTAATCACAAAACAAAAAACATTGAATTCGAGAGTGTGTCCGAACTTTTGACTGGTGATGTATTTCTCAATTAGATCTACGTATATCCGAGGTCGCCGATCTTCTTATCCTACAGAATATTATTCTAGACAAAAATGATACGAGTATATATTTTAAGTTTTGGTGTAAATAGATGATTTTTCTTGGTTGGAGCAAAAGCTGCAGGCTCCTTATGGTGAAAAAGACAAAATTTTAAATAAACAATACCCTTTAATTTTGTGTTTAAATATCAATCAAAATTGCTCATATACTCTACAAGGTAAAATTCAGAACAACACTGCATCATAAATCATAAGACATACCATTTTCAGTAAGAGACAACAGACAAAGGAGCCTCAGGCTTTCGATCATAGACACCTGAAGAAGAAAAAAAAAGTTTTATAAGTGTTAGTGAAGACTGTATAAGCTTTTAGTACTGATTAAACATATGACTGTGCTATAACATGTTTATATTGCTTTGCTATTGTGTTATACACACCTGTCTGTTAATGTGTTCTTCAATGAA
Organism: Dinotopterus cunningtoni; assembly: GCA_028565755.1. Taxonomy (NCBI): domain Eukaryota; kingdom Metazoa; phylum Chordata; class Actinopteri; order Siluriformes; family Clariidae; genus Dinotopterus; species Dinotopterus cunningtoni. The sequence continues at coordinate 10,205,286 of JAOTRS010000036.1, forward strand.
GCCAATACATTCCCGAACCTCAAAATCTTCAAGTAAAGCTAAGAAAAGAAAAAGATTTAGAGGAAAAATGCTATCTTCAATCAGCGAATACATTTTTTTTTAGTTATTTCACATGAATCAGTGCTTCTTACAATGTTCAGTCTTTAGCAATTCCTGGAAGTCTTGCTTTGTTTTCTTCTTCATTATGCACTCACTCGCACCGATGTCTAAACAGAAAATGTCACTTGTTAGTTCGAAAACGGAACTTAAATTGACGTAATTGACGAAAGTTTGTGTAACTCACGCAGGCTGAGAAGACGGTGCTCCTGTTTCAGACCTTTCAGCTCCTCGGAGACAAAGGTCTTCATCTGCTTAATGTCCATCCCACGGCGTTTCTATAACGAGGACACAATGAAATCGTTCAGACATTGTAGGCTCTGTGCCTTTGGAGTGAAGTGATAGCGAAGTGAAGAGAGACTCACATCATACGCCGTTTGAAGGGTTCTGGCTTTTTGACTCAAAAAGCTGAACACGTTGGAGAAGTGCTCGTTTCTGATTTCGTTGAACACCTGATGAAATAAACAACAATTCAATATACTGTAGAGAGTATTCAACAACGAGCAAAGGTGTGCAACTTTCTCTGTGCCATCTACCTTATCTTGAGAGTTGAGCATCACTTTTACGCTTTTGTCAGACGAGGTGACCTCCGGACCGAACTCCACACAACCTAATGAGCAAAGAGTAAATAAATATATGAGGGGAAAAAAATAGAAGAAATAAATAAATGTAAAGTGATCTTTGTTGCTGGTATAACAAAACTGTTATACATGCTATTACTAGCAAGTTTAAAAGCAATGCTTCAGTCTTAATATTTTTGATTTTGCTTGCACAGTGTTTGTTCAAACCAGTAAAGCCTGAAACTACACAGGGCTCTGGTTATTACTAGTGTACTCTTAATAATAATTTAAAAAAACATGTGGACCCAATGATCCAGGGACATGGTAACGTCCAAAAATGTATACAGTACCAGTCAAAATTTTGGATTTACAGTATTTTCTATATTCTAGAGAAATGCTGGATGGTTGTCAAAACTATGAAATAGCACATATGGAATTACTGTAGATAAATTAACTAGAAACAACATTTTAAGACATGAAGATCATCTGTTCTGGAATAGTTCTTGCAAGAACAGTATTGTGTCAACTGCATTTGCAAAACTCAAGCACCATGATGAAACTGTCTCTCATGAAGACTATCTCAGGAAATCAAGACCAAAACGTAACTCTGCTGCAAAGGAGAAGTTCATTTAGAGATATAAGCCTCAGAAATCACCAATTAATAAACAGCACCTCAGATTAGATTCGTTGTAAAGGCTTTACAGAGCATAAGACAGAGTAGAGACATCTCAATATCAACTGTTCAAAGGAGACTATATTTTATGCATATTTTAGACACCTTCAGCATGTAGAAAAAAAAAAATCAGGAAAGACCATGAAATTAGAAGGTTTGTCCATATTTTTGACTGGTACTGTATGTGTCTCTGTTCCTTTTTTCCTTCTCTGCGCTGGTCATTCATCAGTGAAGAAGGTGTGGCCTCTGTATCCTGTCGCTCCATTGAAGGAGGTGTGGCTTTCCAGGAAAGTCTACCATACTTACTGCATCTCAACATCTCTCCATCAGTGACTGACTGCTTTAAAGGTGTCTCTCCCACAGTGAATGATTCTCACACACAAAGCCACAATGCATCATTGCAAATGAGAGACACAAACACATAGAAAAAAGTTCCACTGACCACATTTAATCCTAAAAATGTCATCCACCAGTCCCTCATAGACCACCTGAGAGCACAGCGGTGTTACAAAGTCCACATCTAGGAAAACAGAAACCTATATTAGAAGATCACATTCTGTATAGAAAACGATAAAATACAATTACACCACTTTTTTTTTTGGAAGAATCTGGTAATTATCACACCTCTGTCGATGAGGAAAACGTTGCCGATTTCAGGTTGCTGTGCTTTCTGCTCCCCGTCCTCCACCTGCTCCCGCCATGACTCGTACACCATCTATAGCAAGCCAAAAAATAGTTTTAAAGGAGATCTATTATGCTAAATAACTTTTAAATCATTTTTTGACATTCATAAAAATGCATTTCCTGCTTTTTGTCCTTTTTATAATTTGTGTATTGGTTTAAATAAGTCAATTCAATTTATCCCCTACTGTGACCTCATATAAGAAGACACTGCCCTCTTGATTGGTGCTTAGCTCTGCGGGTGTGACATGGCTTAGCTGTAGCTCCTTTATATAAACATTAAATTGGTCCATTTGGAAGATAAGTGAAATAAAGGGAGTTTGCGGTATTTCAGCTGGAGCATAAACAGACACATTTTGCAGGAGCTCTGAGACCGATGTTAACACAACAGAAATATGAGATGTGTTCAACTCAAACCAGGACCTTTGATTGTGCCAAATAACCGAACGTTATGAGGGTAACAACTCCCTTTATGTCTCTATATAATCCCATACTACACTAATGCACTTATCCCAGTGTTTCACTAGTGCTTGGATACCATCAAGGTAGAAAGCTTTCTCCGTACGCCGGAGCCATGATCAGACTGCATGCTTCATGTCTGAAACGCTGGCCTCCCAAGAACTCCTTTAAGGAATCAAACATGTGCAAATGGCTTGGAGTGAGGTCAGGACTGTATGAGGGATTTGGCAATAACTTCGAGCCAAAGTTCCTGTAATGTGCAAGTGGTGCGGTGGGCGGTATGAGCTTCTCCACTGTCCTGCAAAAACAGAACACCTTTGGTGATCAAACCAGGCTCTTTTTTCCTGAGAGCGTTTCACTTGATGAATGTTCACGGGAACAACTGCGGTGGGCTCTGATTCACCTCGGCCAAGATGTTCATGTATGCATGTTCCTTTAAAACATTTGCACTATTGAAATTGAATCTTATCACTTTAGTGATTAAATATCAATTGGTTTTACGCCTTTATTCACAAAAAATGTAAGCTCCTTAAGCTTAAGTCCTGGTTTGACTTGAACACCCCTCATAGTAAAATAAGAGACCTTTAATGTTCAATAATTGGGCTCAAAGAAACATTATTCATTTTTCATGTGTTTTCCTTTTCAGATCTCACCTTAGCACATCGCCCGATGCCATAGACCTTTGAGAAGGGGCCATACAGGGAGTGTAACAGATGTAACGTGCTTCCTGCAGTCGTCACCCAGCGCTGATCTCCCTCCTAGCGATTTTATAGCCATGGTGAAGTTAATAAATAAATAAATGAAAACAAATGAATTAAACACAGGTTAATAATACTGTACATTAACGTTTATCTCAACTTAAACCTAAAATCAGTCATTATTTACTATACATTTAAAAAAACTTTATATAAACTAAAGGAAATGTACTAGTATCTTAGATATACTCAAGGGATAGAACATCATGTGGTGTGCGGTTATATGAGAATCGTTAATGACAATGTAATACAGCCCAAACACACATTTATATTTATGCAGTTCCAGTCTTTTACAGTACTTATTCAAAAACTCTTCACACTTCTTGTCTTTTTATTGTAATGCTTAATGTAATGGAAAACGGATCAGTTCCTCATGTTAAAGCAGCAATAAACACTTCCTTACTTTCTCCTGTCATTAAAGACAAATAAAGGATGTATGTTCGGCATAGCAACAACACTCGCTTTTTTAATTAATTAACAATATGTGCTCAATCCTTTAATTTTATAGACTTATTAGATGCTTTATTACATTAAGCATTATAATAAAAAGACAAGAAGTGTGAAGAGATGTTGAATAACAACAATAAAATATGACATAAGGTTGATGTCATAGCGCGTGAGACCTAATAATAATCATTGGATGAACTAATAATCTTTTCTATTTATTAGATCTCTATTTCCCATCAGGGTTGAACAAACTGTTGATTGTTTTTGACACACAGATAACACATCTTGAGCACAGACATAATACATTACCAGAAAATAATCTCGGAAGAATTCAGGCAGTTCCAGACTGATGATGTCATCGTCGAGTGGCAGGAGGTAGAAAGCCCATTCATCAGACGTCACATCTGGGGGAAAATTTTTTTTTAAAAGAGAGCCGGTAATCACATCATCTCACCAGCTCTGAAGCTGTAGTTTACATAAACATGTGGAGCACCTACCACCGTAGACACCCTGCTCCTCCAAAACCGTGTCACACACAAAGAACTGAAACAAATCATACATTTTTATTCAAGATGCATATTATAGTAGTGCTGCATAAACACTGATATTCTTATAAAATAATTTACTCCATACAGTATGGACAACAAGATACATGAAAAGACGTGTGAGGGCGAATAATAGAAACCGCTTACCTTCTGAGGTGTAAAGATAATTTTATATCTTCTGAATCTTCCAGCTGCCTTGTCAGAGTTTACTATATCTGCAAACACAGACAGACGCTCAGTAAGATCACGCTGATACTGAATCAGCTCAGCTCGCAGATCAAGCACATAGGATTACAGAGCGCTAACCTGCAATCCACTTCACCGTCTGGATTCGAGGACGTATCAGGAAGCAGAGTCTAAAACAGAGGATGTGCGTTAGAGTCTGCAATGCTTTTAGCTTTTGACTTTTTATCTGGATTGGAACAGGAGCTGGATCACACTTACTGATCTGAAACACTGACGATTGGTTTGAGCTCAACTTTATAGAGTTTGTCCACTTCATGTTGCTATAGACAACACAAAACGGTGACATGGTGACGAGTTCTTCATCACAGAAAGAAAACAGCTGGATATTAAAATGTTTTTAAAATTCCATCATTTATCAAGCTGATGTGGAGGAATTTATTTGTTAATATAAGGATCATTCAAGTCAAACTAGGACTTTTGTTGAAAGTTTTCTCCTGAACAAAGGCGTAAAACAGATTGATATTTACAGAAGACTTAAAACACAGTACGACGATGAGACTCTTAGCCGGAGTTAAACATTTGAATGGTGCAAACATTTTAAGGAAGGCTGTAGGTCTGTAAATAAGGAACTTGGCCGAAGTGGCTTGAAGTTCACTACAGTCATTCCTGTGAATATTTAGTGCGTGTAACGACTGATCCTTGAAAAATCGATGGATCCTTTTTCAGCAACTTGCAGAAGAAACACATCTGTCTGTGGAAACAGATGGGTCAGATGCGAGTTACTGCCACATCCCTTAAACAGTCCTGACCTCGCTCCATGTGGGATCCACATATTTGGGCCATGAAAGGAGTTCCTGGGAGGCCAGCATTTCAGATGTGATGTAGTCAGTCCAATCGTGGACCTTTCAACCTTGATGGTATCCAAGCAATAGTGAAACACTGGGATAATTGCATTAGCGTATTCTGTCCTGTTATTCTGCACAATCAAAAGTCCTGGTTTGACTTAAACGACCCTCATAGTTAGGAGCATTTACATAATAAATGTAGTATATAAAAACCCAGTTTATATTTGCTCTGGTTTGAGCTCCTGAATTTGAGTACATTTCTATGAAAATTTTAAAGAAATAAGATTAGTAACAGATTGATAATGAAAATGTCAGGGCTGAGAAATGCATTACGTCATGAGGTTCTATTCTGTCCTATTCTATTTTAATTTTGTTTTAATGTCAGCCTTGTAGATTTAAAATTTAGCATTTTTTTCTTTTTTGTCACTTCTTTTTTCTTTTTGTCTTATTGCAGAAAACTCTTTCTATCCTATATTACCTTTTTAGGTCACAAACATCCATTTAACAATTTTGCTGCATATCATACTGTGTATGGTTGTGTACATGACAAATAAAATTTGAATTTGACCTATTTATATGCTCCCTCTCTCTATACCGCTTATCCTGTACAGGGTGGCGGGAAGCCTCAATTCTATCCCATCCCAGGGGCATTGGGGCACGAGATGGGGTACACCCTGGACGGAGAGCCAGTCCATCACAGGACACACAGGCACATACTAACACACATACACACTATGGGAAATTTGGAAATGGCAATTAGCCTAATCTGCATGTCTATGAACTGCGGGAGGAAACCGGAGCACCCGACGGAAACCCACCAAGCATGGAGAGAACATGCAAACTCTAATCACACAGCCCTGAGGCAGGACTCGCACCCTCAACCCTGGAGGCCACCATGCCGCCCTGTTTACAAGCTACCACTAATTATTATAAATAAAAGTATCTGCCATATGGTTGAATGTAAATGAACGCTGGATAACTCATACCTTGAGTGTGGTGACGTTGGCTATTCGGTCAAGTGGGCTCATCAGATCTGCATCAATAAACAAGTCCTTCCTCCCTGGGAGCTGTTGGATTAAAAGACACAATGATCACACAGCTGGAGTAACATGAGAGCTGCGCACAGAATGCACAGAGCCTTGTACCTGTTCCAGGAGGTAGATGAGCTGATCTTTGGCCAGTCTTTTAAGCAAAGCAAAGTCTGGAAGTTCAGGAGCATCTTTCCTGCCAGTGTGAGCCATGTGGGACCCTGCTGTGTGTCGGCTTATCTGATAAACATCACATCATAGAGATGGAGAACAGCAGCAGGTAGATTGTATGCATCCTGTTGTTTATTACATAACAGCACCAAATTGAAAAACATAATGTCATTACAACACAAATTATCTAAATGCCATAACGCACGTTATTAAATATTTGTACTAAAATCATCAATCAAACCTGCTCCTACTGTACATACCTCGCTTCCTTGATTGCGGAAGTATTTGGAATAAAACGACCTGTTTCTGTACGGACAAATTACATGGATGCACACAACGGCTTTAGCAATCCCTTACAATATTCCGGGAATATTCGCAAAAACTATGTGACTTCAATTAATGATATGTCCGCTAAATAACTATAAAACAAAATAAAAAAGAAACATTTGTATTTTTGGTAAATGTTTGCACCAATTTACCGTCACTTGACCACTGACCAATCAGCGCAAGCGTTGCGCATATCAGCCAACCAATCATAGTGTAGAAGGCGGGACTTGACTTTGAAAAGTGGGCGGGCACAATGAGTTAGTCGTTTCTGTCACGAGGAGAAAACGTGACGTCATTGCGTTGTAGCCGTGTCGTTTAATAACCATAAAACAAATTGCAATAATCATAACACACTTTTAATAACCATAAAATAGGGGGCGGGGCACAAGGAGTTTCTCATATTTAGAGACAACATGACCTAATTTCTTTGAAGCTGACTCCTTTAATAAACATAAAAGATTTTTTAAAAACTAAAGCATTATTATTTATGGTAAATGTTTGCACCATTAAAACGGTCGCTTGACAAATGACCAGTCAGCTCAAGCGTTGTACGTTCAGCTAATCAATCCTAGTATAGAAGGCATGAAAAGTGGTTGTTTTTGTTATGGGGAGGCAACATGACGTCATTTCAAGCGGATTCGCGCCATATGTGGTCTCTGACATTAAGTTAAACTTAATTATTGTTTTCGTGTGTGGAAGTTTAAAATTATTCATACATGCAGACTATTTGATCAATATGGCGACTTAATCACATAGCATTGATATCACATTTTATTACAACAAAATTCTGTATAATTTACATTTTATTTATACAATATGGTATATAATTTATATCATAGTCTTATTTTTATTTTGTACATACATACATACAAACGTATCCTTTAGTGTTTTTTATCTGCACAGTCTGGAGTTTGCTGCAAATGCATTTCACTACTGTTGTACTTGTACAAACATGTATGTGACAAAATTCCTGAATCTTAATATGACTGGTAACCCTGGTAACTAATCATGACCAGAAGGTGGCGGTAATGCAACATAGTGGATACCAACTGCCGGTAAACCCAAGAAGAAGAAGATTTCAGGGCAGGTTCTTATCTCAGGAATAAGACGTACAGTATACTCATCTCTACTCGGTGTGGTGTTTTAAACAAACAGGTAGGTGATTCCACAGAAGCCCGAGTGACCTTTGCTTGGTGTTAAGGTGTTTATTTTGGGTCGTGTGTGTGTGCGCGCGCGCAGATATGACCTCTGAGTTGCCTCTCCTGCTCGACACGGTCAACTTCGCTGCAGAAAAACACAGAAATCAGCGCCGTAAAGACCCGGATGCGACCCCGTACATCAACCACCCGATAGGTACTAACCCCTCCAACACTGACCCGGCATTTACACACACACACACACACACACCTGATACCCTCTGAGACTGTGTGTAAAACCCCTGACACAGCTTTCCTTCACAGGAGTGGCGAGGATCCTGAGTCAAGAGGGCGGAGTCACAGACATTGAGGTTTTACAGGTGAGTCCTGAATCACAAAATAATAATTTTGTATATATTATCACTAACGTTTTCCAAAGGCGTACTTAGTCACATGACCAATAATCTCATCTAATCTCATTTTCTATACTGCTTTATCCTGTACTGGGTCACACTTGGCCTGGAGCCTATCCCAGGATCCATCACTGGACACACGCCCACACTACAGGCAGTTTGGTAATGCCAGTTAGTCTAATCTCAATATCTTTGGACTGTGGGAGGAAACCGGATTACCCACCAACCCACCAAGCACGGGGAGAACATACAAACTCCATGCACGCGGTGGGAATCAAACCCAGACCCTGGAGGTGCAAGGCGACAGTGCTAACCATTACTGCACCGTGCTAATATTTCGGGAAGAAACATGGCTGACAGAGCTCAAAAGAAAGAGATACAGCAAATAACAAATAATTCATTCATATGTTTTTTTTTTTTTTTTTTTGCTTAAAAAAAAAATCTTTTTGGTTTTGAAAAGATTTTTGTTTTTCGAAAAAATATTAAAGAACATATGATATACGAATTTGTCACCAAACACTTCTTAATTAAGATAAAGTAGCCATCACATGATATTTACACACGTTTCAAAATTCTTTGACTATACTGTTTTTATTGTTTAGACGGCCAGCCCAAATCTGATTTTTGGCATACGCAGATTGGAATCAATTTAGAATCAGATTGCTTTTTATATAATCTGAACAGTAAAAAGAAAAAAATCACAGGAAATTATTTTATTATTATTTATTTTTTGCAAATCCTGTTTTAATGGTGGTTTGAAATCAAATTCGGATTCCTAAAGATGTGTTTAGTCTGGATGCTCCACCTGCTCAAATCAAATTTCAGACTGTTCATTATGTCACTGACATCGCAATGTGAAAGTCCACATGACCACAAGGTGTGGAACATGAATTTTCACTATGGTGAAATCAAGTGTAAAACGAGCGCAGAGATAATGGAAGAAATGGAGTTTTTTTTTTTTTATTATTTAGTTTTGTAGAAAGTTAATTTTTTATGCCTTAGGAAGTCGCGGAGGGTCTTTTTTTCTGCTTTTGGTGCTATTAAGGAAGAGCGGCCGGCTTGTCCACAGTATTAAAGTGGAGAGCAGTAGTCCCTGGAGAGAGGACGAAGTGAAATGTCTGAAAAACTTTGGAAGGATGCATCAGTAACTTGTACAGTACAGGTACAATGATACATGAGGAAATATGCTGCTGTATGTGAGACACTGGCATCGTTTCAACATCAACCAATGCAGATAGGTTGACAATTTGTCAGATTTGGGACCTGTATGACTGATGCTCTGCATAAATATAATAAAGTACTGATATTCTTAGATATAGTGAGACATTCTGTGAGAGGAATTTTATTTACATTATTTACGTATCTTGGTAAGATGGAAGAGCACATTAACAGTTAAAGGTTTGTGTCTTTCTTCCTTGCTTAATGGAGATTAGTGTTTGCAAATAAATTGTCATTACATTCATGTGTTGTGCATTAAACAAAAATCGTGTTCTTTATTATGAAAGAAGCTTGATATTTTATACAAAGATGTTTGCGTGTACACATCTTGTTTGTCATGTCTGAGTGATTTTTGCTATTGATGCAAATGTCTAAGATAAACTCTTTTCTTTTATAAATTAGGCAGCGTTGCTTCATGACACTGTAGAAGACACAGACACTACTTTTGAAGAACTGGAAGCTACATTTGGAAGTAAAGTGGCTAGGATTGTCCAGGAAGTGACTGATGACAAAACACTACCTAAACAGGAAAGAAAACTGCTCCAAGTGGAGCATGCACGGCACTGCAGTCACCAAGCCAAGCTAGTCAAACTGGCTGACAAACTGTACAACCTACGTGACCTCAACCGCTGCACACCTGCAGGTGCGTCATGTTCTCCTGTTTAGAATTTGTGTGAAGAGAAAAAAAATGACAAAGCCCAGTTTGGATTTTTTATTTCATGCAAACATGTCACCTTGTGTTTCTGCCAGGCTGGACAGCGGAGCGTGTTCAGGAGTACTTTGTTTGGGCAGCTCAGGTAGTGAAAGGGCTTCGTGGAACCAATGATGTACTTGAGGAAAAGCTGCTGCAGCTCTTCAAGGAAAGAAATGTGTACATGTGATGATCAATGAGGTTTTCACTTGGTGCGGATTTTGTTTTGTTTTCAACACTCAGGAATTAAGTGTCTGTATAATTTTTTTTCCTGCTCCATAATATTTATGGATCAGACAATGCATCTTTATTGATTATTATTATTATTTTTTTTTTAATACATTCATCAGATGAATATATTGCTGTTATTAAAAAAAAAGAAATCAAATAAATGTCTTTGATTGAGTAGGTCTAGTGAGTTATTAATGCAGACTGACTATATGTAAGAGCTTTTGAATAATGGTTATTTTAGGCACAGTAGAGTTATATATGTTAAATA
>JAOTRS010000036.1:10221372-10234430 GCA_028565755.1 Dinotopterus cunningtoni
AGGAACGTTGTTTCGTTTCACTGTGTACTAACTGTATATGGTTGAAGTGACAATAAAGCCTACTTGAACTTGAACTTTTAAGTAAGAAAATGAATGTTATAATGAATGGGCTACATTTAAGATTTAAAATTGTAACCAAAAAAATTACAAACGATGTCATATCGGGAGGTGACTGGTGATTCCCATCCCTAAAATTTGTGTGTTTGTATATATGCATTTGTATATTTTATTTAAGGGTTCTGAATGATTAACTGCAGTTTATTAACGTATGAGATTTGTTTCCCTGTCAGACTTGCACGACACAGACAAATTGCTGAACCAGAGCCGATTGCTGAGAGCAGTGAGGATTCAGATGAGGGAACCTGGCACCCTGAGCGAGAGGAGAGCAGTGAAGATGAGGAAGAAGAAGAAGAAGTTGATGATGAGGTGAGCATTATGAAAATAAGCCTGAATGCACACTAGAGGCAGGCAGCATGTCATGTTCTGCCCAGTTTTCAGTCCGATAATCAATACCAATAAGTACGGACCAGCCCATCTCTCTTGTACAACACAGAGGCCTGAACTTGATTGACTTGAATGAATGATTGACTTAAAAAATTTTCACATGTGAACTGTCGCTATAATTACGCCTTACCATCACTGTAGGAAATCGAGAGGCGGCGAGTGATGATGAGGCAGCGTGCACAGGACAGGAAGAATGAAGAGACCGAGGTCATGGAAGTTGAGGAAGAAGGGAAATCTGTAGAAGACTCAGAGTCCGAGTCAGAGTACGAGGAGTACACAGACAGCGAGGATGAAGCTGAACCACGGTTAAAACCTGTCTTCATTCGCAAGTGAGTAGAGTAACTTTCAGTAAATCTGAACATTGAGCATTTTTCAATGCTGCTGCAATTATATAATACAGTACAGAGTAAAATAATCAGTTCCAAAAACACTTCAAATCTGGTCTCCCCATAAACATACAAACCTGTATCATGCAGCTAGAAATCTGTTGTGTTATAACGGCAAAAATAATTGGCAGAGAGGACTAATTCTACAAATTCCATTTGTTCATCAAAATGTAATTACTAATCACAGCAGTCTTGGCAGATTAAATTTTTTGTGTATGTATGTAAACTGGTTAGTGATGAGTTAGAGACTGGTTAGTGTCTATCTATACCATAAATCGTATGTGTTTTATGAGATAAAAAAGTTGAGACAATTTATGTAACCCGTGAGCCAGACAGCAGTCATTCCCTGTGTGTGTGTGTGTGTGTGTGTGTGTGTGTGTGTGTGTGAAAGTCGTCCTACAAGCCCCGCCCCCTCTGTTATGCCTGCTGTTATACCCCTCTCTCATTTATGCGGTTTGACTATGCGTGGACCGGTGTGTAGAAAGATGGATACCTAATCACAGCGCCAAAACTTGCGGTGAATTATGATGAACCGTACTTATGACCATTGCGCAAAACTGCGTAGGTGACATGGGGGTATTAGTTGCTAACAGATTATGGGCCAAACTTCGCTGACTGATGATGGTAGAATAATTATAAAGGTCTTGACTAAAACAACATGCATGAGGAATCACAAAGGAGTTTTTTATTTTCTGCAATGGAAAAGTACTCTAACTCGTTACTTTTATCAGAAACGCTGTAATGTAACTAATTACTTTTTAAAGACAATAATTTTGTAATGTAATTAGTTTCTTTAAAAAGTAACGTCCCCCAACACTGGCTACCAGTCAAATGTTTGGACACACCTTCTTCTTCATTGTTTTTATTTATTTATTTATTTATTTATTCAAAATTGTACATTAATACTGAAGACATCCAGGTTATAAAAGAACACACATTGAATTGTGTAGTAAACAAAAAAATGTTAAACAACTCAGAATATGTTTTATATTTTAGATTGTCCAAACAAATTGTTGATGTCAGTAACTACTCTTATCAGATTCACGAGGTAGTCACTCGGAATGCTTTTCAAGAGTTAATTTGTGACATTTCTTGCCTTATTAATGTGCTTTAGACCATCTTGTGCAGAGGAAGGGTGGGTAAAGAATTAATAGCCCTTTTAGTGCTACTACAACTACTGCCCAAATCCATATCATGGCATGAAACACTCACTGAAGTAAAGAGAAAAGAGCCCATCATTACTTAAAGAAATTAGGAAGTTCAGGTCAGTCAATCTAACGAAGAACGAATAATCTAAAGAACTTTGAATGTATTCCCAAGAGCAGTTGCCAAAACCATCAAGCGCTGTGATGAAACTGGTTCTCATGAGGACCATCCCAGGAAGGGAAGACTAAGTTACCTGTACTGCAGAAGATTGTTAGTTTTTTATTAGAATGACCAGCTGTTTTACACTAGTGATTTACAGTACCTCAGATTAAAGTACACACACATCATTCTTTGAGTTCAAGTGACAGACATATTTTAGAATCTACTGTTCAGAGGTGACTGTGAGTCAGGCCTTAATGATCAAATTACAGCTAAGAAACCATTACTTTAATTGAAGAACAAGCAGAAAAGCTGCTTGGGCCAAGAAACACAAGGAATGGACATTAAATCAGTGGAAAACTGTTTTTGTTAGATTGCTGGAAAACCATTCCAGGTGAACACCTCAAGAGGCTGACGGTGGCTAGGAAGGTGGCTACTTTAAAGAATCGCAAATCTAAAACATATTCTAGGTTATTTAATACATTTTTGTTGACCACATAATTCTGTATCTCGTCATAATTTCAGTGTCTGTCAGTATTAATGTGGATTAGTTTTAATTACTGTACAGTCAGTGTGGAAAAAATATCATTTGTACGTCATCATTTACACAAAAGGAACAGCACTTAATAATAGAATGGAGCATGTAAATACATGTTTTTGTTTTAGAAATTTTAATTCCCCAGGAGGATGTTTTCTGCTGAAACACAGTTTAACACGTGTTTGTGTGTCTCTCTCAGGAAGGACAGGGTGACTGTGGCTGAGCGTGAGGCTGAAGAGCAGAGACAGAAGGAGCTGGAAATTGAGACCAAGAAGCAGGCAGAGGAGAGGCGTCGCTATACCCTAAAGATCGTTGAGGAAGAAGCCAAAAAGGAGTTTGAAGAGAACAAACGAAGTCTGGCTGCTCTGGATGCCCTGGACACTGACGGAGAAAATGAGGAAGAGGAGTACGAGGCCTGGAAGGTCAGAGAGTTGAAGCGAATCAAGAGGGATCGAGAGGCTAGAGAACAGTAAGTTTTGTTTTAGTCTAGGGAGAAAGGTGTAAAGTGTTTTATTTTGTGGTATCGGTCTCAACATTTGTCTGTCTGTCTAATTTCTAGAACTGAGAAGGAAAAAGCTGAGATCGAGAGATTCCACAATCTCACAGAGGAGGAGCGCAGAGCTGAACTCCGCGTCAACGGCAAAGTCATCACCAACAAAGCCACCAAGGGCAAATACAAGTTCCTGCAGAAGTATTACCACAGAGGAGCCTTCTTCATGGTCAGTGAGCCCCAGGATGAATCAATAAATACGATGAGAAATTACATACATTACAACCGTTGATGCTAAACCGTTTCTGTGCTTCTTTGTTAGGATGACGAGCAAGATGTGTTCAAGAGGGACTTCAGTGCACCAACACTTGAGGACCATTTCAACAAAACTATTCTGCCTAAAGTTATGCAGGTTGGTTCGGCTTCGGTTTTTAAACTTGGTTTCTCTGTAATTCGGACGGTGTATGGCCCAGTTATATGTTACGATACAAGATAGTAGACTTTAAAATGTCATTATAGTTTGGGAGTAGATGTTTAGCTAGGCTGAGCGTTTGATAAAAGTATGTGACACAAGATTAAAGTTTGTCCAGGTCATGTGATGAGAGGGTCCTGTTACAAATGCTTTCTTCTTTCCCTAATCATAGCTGAATTAATGCTGTCTAATTTATTTGCTATTTGGTTTGTGTTTACACTGTCAAAGTAACCAATTTGTGAAGAAGATATCAAGTGAAATTTTCTATTAAATGTGGTACACATCGCTGCAGATCATTAAGTCCATAGAGAGGGTGTCAGAACTGATCCAGCCTCTCCCACCTGGGCAAAGTGAAGACAAAAGTCCAGGGGATGTAAATGAGTTTGTTTCAGGACAGTTAAATGGTCACAGCGTTCTGTGTCGCTCAGCATTATGTTGGTTAGTGGTTAGAGGATTTAGCTCCAACACTGTGGATGTTCTGCAATTTGGACTCGCACCTTTCAAATATTTTGTATCTTGTATGTAAGTGTGTAGGAACACAGTAATAGCAATAAACTGTGGAGAAAACACCTTACTTAGGATGTGGTGGTGATCATGAGTAAGCTAAAAGATGGATTTGTAATAAGGAACTATATTTTCTTTCAGGTCAAGAACTTTGGTCGTTCAGGACGCACCAAGTACACACATCTGGTGGATCAGGATACCACCTCTTTTGACTCCGCTTGGGCTCAGGAGAGTGCACAGAACAGCAAGTTCTTCAAACAGAAGGCAGGGGGTGTGAGAGACGTGTTTGACCGGCCAACGGTGCAGAAGAGGAAGACATAAGCTACGTTCTGGACATTTATAAGCACAGACGCAGAGACTGTTTTTATGCTTTCCACCCACACCTTTTTTTTTTTTTGTATGTAACAGTGAATATAAAAGTTGTTACAGTGTGGCAACAAATCTTGGTTTATTGCATTTTAATTGTGTACATCTGATGGATTCCTTTACAGAATTGTTCTGTTCAGACCTTTTGTAAAAATCGTAGTTGTGAATAAATTACTATATCAGGAACATTTAATTCCAAGACATGCCTTTAGTCTTATTCACACATTCAATATTTGTACAAAAAAAGGTTACTAAAAATTAAGGAAGTCTTTACAAAAGCTGAGAGGTGGACAGGGCTGAACTGCATTGGTGTACAGGTGAGATGTTTTATTACAGAGAACAGAATTCAGTGTGAAGCAGAGTCGCTGCTGAGAGAGTGGGGCACATCGATGCCCATGCTACCGGTCACAGCTACGTCCTAACAGTTCAGTTGGTCAGTGCAATCAAAGCCTCCACAACATTCCCCAGGTGTTCTCTCAAACTGCGCTCGGCCACGGTGCGTGGAATCTCCATCTCAGCCATCTGTTTATTAAAAAAAAAAACAATATATATGTATCAGGGTTCAGCAGGGGTGCAAGTTCTGACCAGCAGCTTTGGGTATGATTGAATTCTCATTGTACTTACAATCAGCTCTACGTCCTCCTTCTTAATTGTTACTTTGGCCAATTCCTTTTCTCTGTAGAGAACACGCAGATAAACATTTAGCCATGTCTATACTTAAACCCGCCCCCCCAAAAAAAACGCACAACTATCTCCTTACTTTTCCTGTTTTGCCTTCTGTTCTCTGGATCTCCTGTCACCAATCACTGACATGGCCTATGAACACAAAAGCAGATGAAACATACAGTAAAAAAATTAGCAGAAAACTTAATGAATAAATGAACAGGTAATTACATAAGACTAGACATCAAATACAGATGATATTTTAACATCAGTTGTAAATGGATTCATATCTATGAAGTAACCCTATTGACATCGATCAAACTGAATCCTACCAAATCAATGCATTTTGAAGACTGATCCAATACTGTTCTTACCATTGCATTGGTTTAGTAAAATAAGTCTCACCAAATTCTGCCAAGCAGAATAAATACATTTGTTTGGATATACACTATAGCAGGAGCTTCAAATCAAAGTTAGAAAAAAGAAAACTGTCTGCAATAGTATTGTTGTTAAAGACCCACATGAACATCACTTCTACCGTTTACATATACAGGTTTAAGTTAAAATGAGATCGCTCACTGCTCTACGTGATATGACCTTACCGCTAACACTTGAGAAATTCAGACTTTTAACACCAACAGTCAACTATATCACTCTTTTCAGATGAAACTGCTTGAACTAGTTGTATACCATCATTTGTTTTATACAATGTGATTGTCACTCACATTTAGTTTTCAGTTTCAACCACAATACATGTATACAATAGCTCCGCCCACAAACTAAGTTAACTGACAGGTGGTTAGATGTTTACCATGCCTTATTAAACTTCATGAATTAAACCATAATGAAAAGCAGAGTCACTGATTAGGGAAGGGGAGTATTTTTTTCTTTAGGAAGACTGGACTGGAAAGCTGAGGATCTATAGGTGATAGTGATGCAACTTACAGAACTCTAGATGACTAGATGCTGAGTGGTACTGAAAGGGAAACATGTCAAATGTGTGGAAGTACTGGATACAACAGAGTTCAAGACACAGAGCAAGACAAGAAAAGATCAGGGAAGGAAGCATTAGATGTTTGTTTTTAAGGAAGGCTGGACTGGGGAAAAAAAAAGAGAAAAAAAAAACGGCTTTAAGAGGCCGGGAAGATGACAAAACGAGACGTACAGTTGGTGATAATGTAACCTACTAGATTCCAACTGTCGTTAAACAACAAAGACGACAAGGAAGATGAAGCGTGCATTATATAGAAGTACAAGCAAACACAGGGGCATTGGTTGCTCAAGGGGTTTCTCGCCTGGGTTCAATTCCCACCCAGTGCCCAAACCCCAGCCACTGGAATGAATCAAATGGGAGAGTGTCAGGAAGGGCATCTGGTATTGGATGGAGCAGATTGGATGGACTGGTGTGGCAACCCCTCAATGGGAGCAACCAAAAGACTTGCAACAAGAACAACTAGCGCGCACACACAGTAGTGTATAAATTCTATCGGTGTAATAGATCTGTGATTTATGTAATAGTTATTTCAAGCATTAGAAAAAGAAAAAAAAAAAACATCTGAGCGTTCGTTCTGATAGAGATGGGATCATAGAGATCCATAGCTATAATACTCTAACAGGTATTATTATTATTATTATTATAAGTAAAAACTGACATGCTGTACTTACATGTTATTAAAATATGTAAGTTTTATCCCTTTTCTAATTTGACTTTCAATTCCATATCAGCCATTATAATTAATATTAATTAAGTCTGAAAGTATTTCATGAACCTTTAACTCAAGTCTTTTTTCTCATTTCCACTGCATACTCCCTATACAAGTGCACTACATAGGGTAAGAAATAAGTCTACTAGAGAGTCATTTAGGATCCAGCTTTTCACTAGTCAGGTGTGAGCACAGCGTTACTCCACAGACACACACGTTTAGCATCAGTTAGCATGTTACACATTTCATCAGAATTCTCTCAGTTCTCTCCCACAGTTTAAACACCCGAGTGTGAGTCAGATATATTTCTATCTCCCCCAGAGAGAGCTCCTCACTAAAGCCCCCATGACAGTTTGTTTCAGGCTGTTTGTCCCTCCGCACATGGTTAGCACACACGGCTAACTCAGCAGTCATTGTTAGCCTCCACTGAATCTCGACTCACCGTCTCCAGGTCAGAACTGGAGATTTCTTTCTCCTCTGCATAATCGGTGACTCTCTCTAAATCAGCCGCCCCGCTGTCGTGTTTGCGCGGTTTTTCCGTTGGCTTCCCGGTGCAGTTCTCGTCAGCCTCCAGGTCCAAATCCACATCTCCCTCAGCCGCCATGTTCGCCTCCATCCGCATCCGGAACAAACAGAAGAGCTCGCGGAAAAGACCCGAGAGCAAATGAGGGTAACACGCGCGAGGCGAGTGACGTAATGAGTTACGTTACTAGTGGGCGAAAAAAAGAAAATTCGAGAAAAAGAAAACTCACAACAATACAAACAATGTTTAAAAATACCACAATAAAGAATAAATGTACAGGGATAATTATAAACCTGTAGCCATTCAGTCATGCTGAAGGGCAATATTTTATTTAGCATCTTTAAAGTTTAAACTCTTTTCCCACTTTTTTAGTTTATTAAGTCAAACTTGATTACTTTTAGTCAATAACATAACGACAAATATTTTCTAATTAAATGAAATAATGATAATAATAATAATTCATGTATACCACTTTATCCTGTATTAAGTATCACAGGAGGCCTGGAGCCTATCACAGGAGGCCTGGAGCCTATCCCAGGAAAGCTCGGGCACAAGGCAGGGTACACCGTGGACAGGGTGCCAGTCCACACACTCACACAAACTTATTCACACACTAGGAGGGAAATTTGGGAACAGCAGTTAACCTTAATCTGTGGGAGAAAACCAGTGTACCCAAAGGAAACCCACCAAGCACAGGGAGAACATGCAAACCCCATGCACAAAAACACCTAATCATAATAATAATAATAATAATAATAATTATTATTATTATTTCAACCTTTTAACCATCATCATATTTTTATTTTATATTAAAATATAGTTAAATTAATAACAATAGCCAGTCGGTTTAAATAAATACTGTAATATACCTCTGGCACATGTGAATAACCTGATGTCTTGTATTGTCTACATGCTTAAATTAAAAAACGTTGTACAAGTTAGTACACTGACTGCAGAAGGGTTTCTGCTCACGTCTTACCTATTATTCAGTTTAAAACTTTATTTAGATACAATAGATTTAAAATCTCAATAAAAAAAAAAAACTTGTACTGAAGAGGTATAATCACACTAAAAGTTGTCACCCAGAAGAGGGTGGGTTCCCTTTAAAGTCTTCATGAAGTTCTTGATGATCATTGCTTGTTCACTAGTGAGCTTTCCATTAAAGGTACTGTGAAAAAGTCCCAAGCATCCTGTTTTTTTTTTAGCACAAACTTTCCCATGTATTTTTTCCCTTCATTTTAGGACATTATTATTGATTTAGTAAAAAAAAAAAAAAAAAAAAATTTTTTAAATGTTCCTGAAACTAAAAGTTCCTCAAAGAGCTGTATTGACTTTGCTTCATTAGTTACTGTGTTTTTGTTGTTGTTGTTGTTTTTTTTACTGATTTTTATTATTTTGGAAACATCCTTGCTCTAAGGAATTTATTTGCATGTGCCGACTTTTGCATGCAGACTTTTGCCCAGTACTGTATATACCTATTAAAAGCACTATATAAACAGAAAAGAATTAAACAAAAAAAAATTCTGATGTTTACAAAAACTTCACCTGTTACCTCTACCCTCCTTCTGTCTGCCAAACCAATCCTTCACCTTAACCATAATGAGCTTATCAAAAAAAGGAAAGCTTTACAACTTTAAAGACAACAACTATCAGGGCTAAGTGCTTATCCTGACCTGTGTGCTTGAGGAATGATTCAGGAGTTTGACAGGTGCAGGTACTCTACCATCTCCAATATTTTCATCCTACTATATGATTGATTTGTGGACTCGAGGTGCTACTGGCAATCTGAATACTGACAGTGATGTGCTGGCGCTGCTGCTGGGCCCACGTAAGATAATAATGCGGACTACAATTATTTAGTCTTGTGTATGTGTTGTTTATGTTTCAGGTATGTTTTAGGATTTCTACAAATAACTTTGTGACCTGAATGTGTCCTTACATCATTTTTTAAATGATCTATAGATAAGTTTAGCATGATGCATATCTTTTTGATAACATCAGGGTGTATTTGAGCTTTGAGCTTAAGATTTATGAATACACGATTTATGAAAATGTGTCCCATAATTTGTCTTTTTGGCACATTTTTGATTTATAGTTCATAATTCATAATGCATAGCGCAATTGTAACGGTATTATTTACTGCAGTGCTCAAAAACATGCTTTTTCACAGGGTGTTTTGCTGTCCCTTCTCTTTCTTACAAGGCCCCTAATTATAAGTGACGCCCGCTGTCTGTCTGATGTTTTCAGTATGTGAGAGATAATGGAGGTCTGTTGTGTGTATGGCCTGTTTGCTTTTCACATACACTAATTGGTTTAGAGAAATTACTTGCAGCCTGATGTAACCGACCGTGGATTAGTGGCCTTCAGTTAAATAGGAATAGTCTGCTGCTATTTTGAAGAGACGTCACAATTTGTCTACACGCTTAAATTAAAAATATATTAAAAATATAAATATTTCTGAATTATAATTCAGTAAATTGGACGGTAAAGTGAAACCTGTTTCTGTGTTGAATGAGTCACATGGTGTCATGCTAATCAGGGTTTGCTGCATTTGTCAGTGTTTTATTTGGCTCTTAATAAATCGGTGATTTATGATATAATATATCAAATGCATATACAGCATATGAGTAACGTTTGTTTATAAATTCACGATTTCGTGCTATGTACAGTATACTACTCCATGCCTTACAGTATACACTAAAGTCAGTACATTTTTTTCATCATACTCATTTGTATATGTTCAACTTTAACACGTTCCTCATTCTCCTGATGTGGGAAGCACTTTACACAGAGGAATATGAGCTCTCCATTATGTCTCTCTTCTTCACAGCCTTTCTGGGTCAAGGTCTAATGATTGGATTATCTATGTAGTTTCCATCTCAGCTCTCAGAACAGGAAAGTCTCTTAACTGCGGCGAGGAGCTATAAAGGCATCCCTCCTAAGACCACACCACAATTCCAGCGTTACACTTTATTGCATTATTTGCCATAAAGTTTTTGCATCAATCTGACTTTCTATCCCACCCATGCTATGATGCTGACTGGGGGAAGGGTGAGACAGATGGACTAACCTACATAACTCTCCCCCCTCCTCTCTAATCTCTCTGGGTAAAGAGAAGGCAGGCTATTGGGCCATCCCGCCTCGATCGACCGCTCTACTGGCACCGCGCACTTCCATCAGACAGTTCACAGGACGCTGTTCATTTTGGTTCACTAGACCTTGGAGGATGAATGTGCTCACAGCGGGGGATCTTCTGGGCACTGAGGACCGCTGCTGATTGCTGGGAAAAGTTAACAGGATCACAGGCCTTAATGAGAAATCTGTGCAATTTTTTAGATCTCTCAGTACTCATTTACTTTTTTTTTTTTTTAAAAGATCACCAAAAGGTTTTTGGAATTCTTTGATTAGGATTTGGTTCAGTTGATCTCATAAGTAGCCATGTCGACTGCCCAGGTGATAACCCGCAAAGGTGTCTACAATTACTTCCTCAACATGGTGGCCTACCAGGTGAGAGACATTCGAATGCAAAGCTGATGAATGAGCTAGAAAGCTGTGGTTAGAGCGATTGAAGAAATGATCCGTTCTAATCGGGCCACTTCAGGATTAATGTAATGGTGTTATTACCTCTGTTTTTGTACCTCTGTGTTAGTAGTCTTTTTTGGTTAACATTCTCTTCTCTGAATATAAATTTTTTCGGGACATTTTTTTTTAATGCAAACAGACTAACATCACATGGGAATAACAGAACAAACAGACGAACGTGTGTGTATCTGACCGTAGGGATTTTAAGATTTAAGAAACCATTTAAGATGTTTAACTGGTATAAAAATAACAAGAACGAAACATATCAGTACTATTACAACTGCTGATGATTATACAATAATAATCACTTTTCATCAAGAATAATATGGGTGAGAGAACGAAGAGACAAGGTAATTAAAATATAATAATAATAATAATAATAATAATAATAATAATATCAACAATTTAAACTTAACCACAGTAGGAATTAGAGGTAACAAGCAAGCAAGAAGGAAAATAATAATAATAATAATAATAATAATAATAATAATAATAATAATTTATAATAAATTAACTAACGCTGCCCTGGATCCCCCTCCATGGCCAAGGGGTAAATCAGTCCCCACCCTTGATGCATCACAGTGGGACACCAGGAAGGGATGCTGCAGGGCACAGGCCCCAGAGCCTCCAGAAGCATCCCCTACCCCCCGATTACTCAGGATGCCCTCTACCCCAGGCCACAATAGACACACCTCACTTGCCCTATTATTATTATTATTATTTTTATTTTATTGGGAGCATTTTGCTAAAACTACATTAATTACATTTATTTAAATTAAAATTACATTAAAAATATCATTAATTAAAATGACATTTTAAGGACATTTTGGTAAAACTGATGAGTGGATTTTAGTTAACATGATAATATGTTAATGTTATTATCATCCACCATGTAAAAGTGGTAAACCTTTAACCATCTCATACACAACACTCCAAACCTTTTGAGGTAGATTAGATGTGTTCAGGTTCCACTCTCATCAGCCAAGAACAGTACTATAGTCTGAAGCTCCAGTGTACCCAAACTGGACATTTTAATATTGGAAAAACATTATCTGGTCATGTACAGTACACTTCATCCACTTCAAAGTATTGATGAGTCAGTGCTCACGTGGAAGTGGAATCCCATGAGGTGTTCTGCTCACCTCATTGACTTCACGTTTGACATATTTGTGCATCTTGAGATGCTGTTCTGCAAATTGATGTAACGAGTGCTTAAAAGTTATTGTAGACTTCCTGTCACCTCACATAATTCTGGTTGTTCTACTTCGTACGGTCTCTTCACTCACTGGAAGTTTTTTGTTTTTCGCAAAACATTCTAGAAAATTCTAGACACTGTTGTGTAAGACTTTTGGAGCTTAACTGTTTCTAAAAAAAAGTCCCTGTGTCTAAAATGCTCGAACCAGCCCATCTGACACCAATACTCATGTCCATCTCTTGATTGTGCATTGTGCTGCTGCCACATATTTAGCTCATTGGATAACTGCTTAAATAATCAGGTATACAGCTGTTCCTATAATAATGGACAGTGAAATGCAGAAGAATAACCCCCTCTATGTTTACCCATGTATGCTAAAACAAACTATACAAATCATAGGCTAGAAAAATTCCGCATGATATTCAGTTCTAGACCTTTGGAGAGAAATTAATAAATACTTAATAAATACTCTTAAATATATTAAGAAAAATGAACAAATACTGGGCAAAGAATATAGTAACTTTCATCGCGAATGGTATGCACATGATTTGTGAGTATGATTGTGTGGTAACAATCAAAAATATGCTTCATGTATCTTCAATTTCAAGAGAATTTTCCATCTACTACTTGCTTAAGTGGTTTAGTTCTAACATGTTTAATGCACCAGTGGAAAAGCATTTGTTGTGTGTGAACTGTACTGTACCGATCGTCCTCACATTACTTGATGTCTCATCTTGTGCACTCAATAGTGTTTCCATTTTAGTGTCTGAACCGATTACCCTCGCATGGTTGCATTTTGAACTATCAATATTTTCCATTGCAGTGTC
>JAOTRS010000036.1:10247112-10265567 GCA_028565755.1 Dinotopterus cunningtoni
CTTTGGCTTTACTTGCAAACAAAATTAAATTAAACTTCTACACATAGCAACAGAAAACTGGAAGATGTACAGTGCTTTGAAAAAGTATTTGCCCCTTCCTAATTAAAAAAAAAAAAAAAAAAAAATGTTTTTTTTGCATATTTTTCACATTTAGGTGATTCAGATTATCCAACAAATTTAAATATTGCACAAAGATAACCCAAATAATACTGTAAATACAAAATGCAGTTTTTATATGACTGATGTGAGATTTAATTCAATTTAGTAATTTAATTTATGTGAAAAAGTAATTGCTTCCTAAAACCTAATAACTGGTTGTGCCACCCTTAGCTGCAACAACTGCAATCAAGGATTTGCGATGAGTCTGGCCATAAGTCTTTACCATCAAGTAAGAGGAATTTTGGCCCACTCTTCTTTGCAGAATTGTTTTACAGCCACAAATTGGCACAAAGTAATGCCACAGCATCTCAATTGAATTTAAGTCTGGACTTTGATGAGGCCACTTCAAAACCATAATTTTGTTTTTTTGAACCAGTCAGAGGTGGACTTGCTGGTGTGTTTTGGATCATTGTCCCACTGCAAAACCCATGTGCGCTTGAGCTTGAGGTCATGACCTTATTCATTCTTCTTCAGGATTTTCTGGTAAAGTGCAGAATTGGTTCCGTCAATTATGTCAAGTCATCCAGAAAAGCAGCCCCCGATCATCACACCACCACCATCATGTTTCACTGTTACGTTATGTTGTTATTTATGAAATGCTGTGTTAGTTTTATGCCAGATGTAACGGAAAACACTCCTTCCAAAAAGTTCAACGTTTGTCTCATCATGTTACAAAAAATGTGACAAAGTCATATTTGCCCCAAAATCCTAGGGGTTAATCAAGATGTTTTTTGGCAAAATGTGAGACGAGCCTTTGTGTTCTTTTCGGTCAGCAGTGGCTTTTGCTTTGGAACTCTCCCAAGGATGCCATTTTGCCCCCAGTCTCTTTCTTATTGTTGAATAATGAACACTGACCTTAAATGAGGCAAGTGAGACCTGCAGCTCTTTAGATTTAGTGATTTAAATGTTTGTCTGGGTTCTTTTATGAACTCCTGGATGAGTCTGTGTTGTGTTTTTGGAGTAATTTTGGCAGGCCGGCAACTTATAGGAAGATTCACCACTGTTCCAAGTTTTCTCAATTTGTGGATAATGGCTCTCACCGGAGTTGCAAACCTTACAAACGACTTTTTAACCCTTTCCAGGTTGATAAATGTCTTATAAATTAGTTTCTCCTCTTGAATTTCTTTAGATTGTGGCATTATGTGTTGCTTTTTGCGATCTTTTAGTGTGCTTGACTTTGTCAGACAGGTGATTTCTTTAAGTGATTTCTTGATTCAACATGTCTGGCAGTAATTAGGCTTTGATGTACCAGGTGAAATTTAACTCAAAAAAAGTGGTAAATTACAATTCATTCATGATTTTCCTTTAATAATGTAAACAATTTTTTAAAAAACGCATTTTGTATTTATTCAGGTTAAACTTTGTAGTAAATTTTAGTAATAGTAAAATTTGGTTGAAAAAATTGTTTTGATGATCTGACAAATATGCAGAAAAACACAGGGAAGGAAGCAAATACTTTTTTACTTTTTGTGTGTGTGTGTGTTTTTCAGTGGAGTACCAGGGTGTCAATGTGACCGCTTGCTATCCTAATGTGGGCAGGGACGAGATTCAGAATGAAGGAAATGCTGTTGCTGTCATCGGCGCTGCTATCATGTACTGCTGTGTGCTGTTTGCATGGTGAGGATTTCCACATGTCCAGATCAGTGCACTTAGTGTGGCTGTATTTCATTAACATCCATCAATGTTCCCCTTCAGTAATGAAGCTTCTTACTTGGCTGAAGTTTTTGGACCGTTCTGGATGATTAAAGTCTATCGATATGAATTCCAGGTGGGTTGCACCTCCCATTTAGTCTTGGCACCTCTAAATGTCTCGGTAGGACATGATGCAACTTAAAAATATGTTAGGTCACAAATTTAAAGTTATTCACTTAACAGGTTCAATTGGCCAGCCTTAAGACTAATGGTCCATATTATATCAGCATTCATCACTAAAAAGCATGAAATGTTGTAGGTATTACAGTATATAGTATATAGTATACTACCGTATACTGTATATTTTGGGAAATACAACCATCATGTGATGGTATTAAAAATGTATGTCCATGTAAGTGAAATTAAAACAAATGATATAGCTGAGGTTGAGGAATTGTCAGAATTCACAGACTATGCCGTTAGATGCAAACAGAAGTTTCTGTTTACTTAAGTTAAACTACTTTTATACTCAACATATTGTTTGCGAATATAACTATGGTCACACAATATTATTTGTAATAATTTTTGTCTAAAATTACAGAAAGCTTCATGTTGTTTCTGCTGCCCTGAACAAGAGGAAGGTACTGTAAGAGCAAAACCGAAGCTCACACTTCACAATCAATATTTGATAATAAATTTGACATCCATTGATCATCATGGACCAATTTGCTCTTTCAGCAAAGGAAGAGTTTGTAATTGACGACGAGAGCAAAGGATGCCAGAAAGTGATCCATAACGAGAGTCACCGTGTGGCCTACAGCTACTTCTTCTTCCATTTTGTCTTCTTCCTAGCCTCCTTATACGTCATGATGACTCTCACCAACTGGTTCAGGTCAGTTGTCAAAAGCTTAACCTATATTATCCTTATTGAAGATTGTTGAACATCCTAAATCTATTTACTTTACACTTCCACTTCTTCTTGTAGCTATGAGACAGCAGTCTTGGAGACCACTTTTACCCATGGCAGCTACTCCACCTTCTATGTGAAGCTCTCCTCATGCTGGGCCTGTGTCCTGCTTTACCTGTGGCTCCTCTTGGGCCCGCTGTGCCGCTGCCGTCATGATCACAAACAGCCACAACGCTCACGGGTCAAAAGACGAATGGCTCCCCAGTGCCATGTTAGAGTCAGCGTATGACCTTTTCTCGGATCCCACGGTGTCAAAGCTGAGGAACAGCCCTTATCTTATCAAGAAACGGGCGAGTCCTGGACTCTGAGAACAGAGGAAGAGATTTTCCTACAAGCATTTTGATGCTTAATATGTACAGCCCAACTCCAGGATCCAGGTGGAATTATGTCTGTATGTTTACTACCAAGGCGACTGTGCACTCGCCGATATTGCCAAACAAGGGTGAACAAAGTACATGTCCAAGATACCCGTCTCTCAGTTAGGAACAATCTCAGCGCTAGACATCTCTTTAAACAGTTTGCTGTTTATAAGGAATTACATTAGATCAGACATGAACTACATCTGTTTAAACTTTGTGTATAGTTTTATATGCATTTGGATTATGAGCAATCCTGTTACCTGTCATTGCTGTTGCTCGGTATTCTGATGCTGGCACATAAGGCAGCCATATGCTGCAGGAGATGGTCCACCCGTTCCTGGCTGTAGTGAGAATGAAAGCTTTGAACTTGAATACATTTACTAGACCAACCTAACCGTAATTATAAGCTCAATGTCACTGTAATGGAAAAACAAGATATTTTTGAAAATATATTTCTAACAAATGATACATAATAAGCTGCTTCAGTGCAGTTATTCATGAAAAAAGTCGAGTGGAAGTGCCTTTACAGGACCGATTAGTGCTTGTAAAGTGCTTGTAAAGTGCTTAAACTGTAATCTACATGTGCAGCACTTCCGAAAGCTTTTCCGAATATGTTTGTTCAGATTTTTGTTTGGCACATTGTTAACAAGAGTTCCAGTTCTGATTTCTTAGGAGCCCATACATTTTGATGCAGTTATTTTAAGGGCCGTCACCATGTTAGGGCCGGATGATCAGGGCAGTCATGATATAATCCAGTCACATCCGAGATACAGATTTGTTCCAAATTCTGCTTGTTGATAGCACCAAATACTTTAGGCACATGCTGGGCACATGAGCTGTATGTCAAAACCCAGTTGCGTTCCAAGCTGCCAACTGAAAGCTTGAACAAACATCATTAGATAAGTTGAACTTACTCCAGATCAGGAAGGTAGTCATGAATTATGGGGATTTCATGGCAGCTGGAATTTCTCATGCTTGATGAGAGAACGACATGATACAAAAAAAACCTTCATCGTACTGCCCTTATATCGCTTCATCTCTGGAGTGAAAAACAATCAGCACAATTACTTTTACTTGTGGTTGTAATCGGAGAAGGAACAAGGACCTGAACCCATAATTTTCCAGGAAGTCTTGCATTCCATACTAAATAGTGTTTTTTTTTCTATTCTGTTAAGGACAAGAGTTGTGATGAATAGTAGGAGTAGTTTGCACATAAATATTGTACTGAAAGCATTGGTATAAAAAACATGATGTGGTTTTATTTGTAGGATTTAGCTTTGTGTACAGGATATATGTGTTTGGACCTCTTTTGAACTGTGCTGTTTTGTGCTGTTGTGCAAAAAAGAGACCGCTCTGTTATGTTGATCCAGAGTGGATGCACTATGTTTGGCCTTAACCCAGCGCAGTTTGTGTTTGGTGTTTAAGCAAACAACTCCACCATGGACGGTCCTAAGCCCGGCTACGAAAGAAGGATGTTTGGGCATTGGGCTAGCTACCCTATCCCGTAAAATCTGAGTGTTATGGAAACAGCGAGTAGAAACCAAAAAAAAAACCCACTAAGCCACGATGAAGATGACACTCCTGTGACAGTGGTGGATCAAAGGCCGTCAGCTGTCGATCACCCGATGCAAGGCCCATACTTCGGAGCAAAAATACTAACCAACATTATTTTAATGTGGAAAACTGGCGCAACTTGTCAAAGAATTTGACCGCTATCAGATGAAAATCCTCAGGGTCAGCGAGATGCAATGGAGAAACAGTGGGCACATTGGCCAGCAAAGAAAAGATCATCATTTATTGTGGCCATGATACCGAACATGCACATGGAGCGGGCATAATTATGTCAAAAGTGGTGGCAGAATTTCAGCTCAATTCGAAACTATCCTTACAAAGATCACGATCATCCAAGCATGGGCCCTGATTGAAAAAGCAGAAGACACAGCAAGGGCGCCTTCTCTGAACAGCTTTAGGAGACCTTGGACGAAGCCCCTTGCCGTCGACAGCGAGCCCCTCACAGTGAATGCCTTGTAAATAGGAAACCCCTACTTCAACCACAATCAAATTCACAAGGGCACATGGTTGTCACCAGATGAAGAAATGCTGCTTAACAAGATCGACTACATCTGCATTAGTAAGCAGTGGTGATTGTCGCTGTTGGACATGCGAGTGTGCAGAGAGCGGATGTTGGCAAATCACAACAGTGGAGAAAGCTGTAGCAATTCGACAGAGCACAGGGCCTGGACATGGTTGTTGGCAGAAATGCTCAAGCACGTTCACCAGTGCCCAGTTGAAAAAATAATGGATCTTTTAAACTCCTGCTGGTCGGTAGATTGATGAAGAAGGGGGCATCATGAAGCTCCCTAAGAAATGCAATTTGGCAGACTGCAACAACAACAAGGTCCCCAGCAAAGTATTCTCTCATAGCAGATGACATCGCATTTCTTTCAGCCACCAAAAAAGACATGAATGCGATGACATCAAATCTGAAGCGAGAAGCAGGCAAGGTTGGACTGCGGATTAGCTGGAGCAAGACCAAGATCATGAACTATGAACAACAATCTATGAACAACCCTGTGATGATGGGGCAACAACGGCTCGAAGAGGTTACCAGGCTCACCTACCTGGGCAGCATCTTGGTGAGTGATGGTGATGCCAACTATGACATAGCCTGCCAGATTGCAAAGGCTGGGGCGGTCTTCCAGCGGCTTCAGCCGATTTGGTCGACTCAGAAGATTGACACAACGACGAAAAATTTGTCTGCTCAATCTACACCAATGAAACGTTAAGATGTCCACCAGGATCACACAAAGACTCAACGTCGGCCAACAGCGGTAACTTTGGAGAATCTTGCGTGGGGACCCCATCACCAACAAAGAGATACATCGCTAAACTGTTGACCCTCCCTTTAAAAGACATTGTGACTGAGTGACGTATGCAATTTGCGGGCCACATACTCCATCAACAACATCTACGACTATCAAAAGCAGCACAAGGAAAGTGGAAACAAGGCCGACCACACGCAACATGGCGCCGGACCTTCATGGACGATCTCTGCACACTTGGGATTTCGTGAGACGAGGCCGAAGATGTCACAGCAAACTGATCATACTGGAGACACCTCCCCGCCCAATGCACCAAACGGCAAAGTCTAAGTCTAAAGTAAGTTTAGGCAAACCCTATAAGGTCCATACTTGTTATACTAATGGATAAGTAGAAAAAAGACACAAACGCTGTTATCCCACAGTTTAAAGGTAAGTTTTGATTGAACTGTGTGAAATCAGCATTGCCTCGGTAACATGGACGCACATTTGTTTTTCTGATAATAATTAAACACAGTGTTGGTTTAATTAATATGATGTATGGAACATGTGTATGCTGGACTGCATTCTGGATAAATAATATAAATGACCATCTAAGAAAAGTATTACAAAGACATCAGTGACTGATCAGTGAATACACAGTGAATACACAGTGAATACACAGTAAAAGAGATTAAGGTCAAGTTTCAGTACAGCATTATTATCATCCTTGTCTACTGATCATTATAGAGATCCTCCTGAAATGTGTGACTCTCTTCAACAGATCATCTCACTGAAGCACTCTGATAACAATCAAGTCAGTTTTCTGTTTTGCTTGAGGTATTCCATCAACTTTTTTTGCATTACTGGTAACAAATACACTGATAGCAAAAATATATATCCATATACTGTATGTACATAAATGAAGGTATACTTTCTGCATATAATATTATTATAAATATAATAAAAACAGTCGAGAGAAATGAGATACATACATTACATACGTCATATGCACACTCACCAGTCACTTTATCAGGAACACCTGTACACCTGCTCATTTGTGAAGTTATGCTAACAGCAAATCACGTGACGGCTAGCAACAACTCAAAAACAGGTAAAAAGTTTGGGTTCATTTTTACAATCTCACAAGTCCCACCAACAGTGGACAGCTGAAGACTAGAAAAAGACCTTTTCCCTCATTTTCAGCTATTCAGCTGCTCAGCATGGTTATAATTTGAGTCATTATGTCATTATGTACTCCCTGGGTGCTGTCCATTTTCTCCCAACTTCTCATTAAAAATGTACTTCCACCCAAAGAATTGTCACTCAATCACTGTTTTTTGTTTCTGTGTAAATTTAGAGACTGTTACTGTTTCTAAGGAAACTTTAAGAGATAAACAGTTTCAGCCAGCACATCTGCTAGCATCCCGGCGTTTCAGCCAGCACATCTGCTAACAACTTCCAAATCGTGATCAAAATCACGGAGATGACACTTCTGATGTTTTATGTGAACATTAACTGTATCTATACGATGTGATTTTGCATTGCACTGATGCCACGTGATTGGCCGAATCGACAACTCCACGAAAACGCAGGTGTTCCTAATAACGTGGACATGCATATATAAAGGCAACATTAATTCTGATAATAATACAAAAAATATGTTCTTCTTTGGTATATGCATTTTTAAAGGTAGGCTATAACATCCACCTAAAGTGCTTCATTTAGTGAGTAGCTCTGGTATCATTCTGGAGCTCATGGGCTCCAAGTGTTCCTGCATTATCCATGGATACGTTTTAAAGCCAGCAACTTGTAGTTTTTTTTTTCTCGTCATTTATGTTTTTTGAAAGCAGAATTAAATATAACAAGTGCACAATTAACTCAGCCGAACAGGATCCGAGTCCATGTCCTCTACCATCTCTAGTGAGTTCTCGGTCCCCTGTTACTGCAGCGATCCTCTAGGGGGCGCAGTAGGCTGTCCTCACGTGGGCGGTAAAGCTGGACGTAGTTGTCCTCCTCCAGGAGAATGCGATCGAGTGTGTGTTCATGGTTGACATGGCGCCTGACCATTAGCACGTACTGATAGCCCTCCTCCAGGGCGGGGCAATCACACTTGTTGGGGGCCCATATGTATTCCCGGCGTTCCAGACGGAAGCGGTTGCGGTATGTGTGGATGATTTGCACATCATACCGTGTCTCCTCGCCAACATAGACCTTCCCTAAGATCTTGGCTCTGAAAACTGACAAAGCAAAAAATAATAATAATAATGGGTGTCCAAAGGCTGTTCAGATAAGGCTTTAACAAGCCAGTCAGATTTTTCCCCTATTGTGACCTCATATAAAATGGGACCCTCCCCCAGCTTGGAGGCAGTTTGAGGCATGAAATAATACAATATCTGGTGGGCATTTCAGCTGGAGCAGTAAGACATACACTGTGGGTTAACTTTAAACAAATTGTAAAACACAGGACCTTGAATGCACTTTGATTTATGTTAATATAATTTGCAGTTTCATTTTATAATTCTATTTATATATTGATAAATAACAAGTCAAATAAATCCACTTTTATACGTTTCACATGAAAACCATGAGGCTTTGCTTCCCAGTGTATTACTGATACTGTTTTTAGCTCACCGTAATCCTTCTGGCAGTACTGCCTCTGCCGTTCCCCACGGCCCTTCACCCTCCTGCATTTCCCGCAGTAAGCTGTAATAAAATCAGAGCTGGGTTTCACAAACTCGAAATGAATCTGTGACAGTGTGATGAGTCAGAATGAACTGAAGTAGACGCAGTATTCGGCACCGATGATTAACATGTGCTGACCTGTGTTGTGCGTCCGGGGCAGGTAGTTACTCTTCTCATCTCGTTCCAGACGAGGCAGTGGCTGCTGCTGAAAAGGAGGTCTCACGGGAGGTCTTCGTCTGCCTACGGGAACGTTTTGCATCAATCGAGATAACCAAGATGACAAAACAGACTAGTTTAAACACCTTTTTCGCAAAATCTATGTATGCACCAGGAGCATTTAGTTTTCCTCTCTTGTATTGTATAATGCAAATTAGGTTAAGAAATGACTCCATGAATCTTCCTGAGACACAAACATCAGACAACCTCAGCTTGACGTTACATCACATAATGCATTTGATGCTCAAGGAGAAGGGAGCGGCTTGCACACATTCCACTGTGCCGTCAGGCATGTATGTACAGATATATGCGTCAGGAAGACACTGAAAACCATTTCCGTGCCCCTTCTGAAAGGAATGTACCTTTTATGTATTAAGATCATTCTGTACAAAGGGCATCAATCATTTAACATGAGAGAGAGAAAAAAATGCAGCGGTTGGTCTTAATGCACTTGTAAAAAGAAGTGCAAAAATATTTACCTATAAAGCACCATCTAGTCACTCATCACACTAATTCATCATTGGTATTGGTTCTGAGTCTGGACTACTAGTAATAGTACTGGTTTTCACCCCATGAAGGTCGTGTGGTAGCGCGAGGTCTCGCTGTAGTAGTGATGGTTGTGGTGGTGGTGGTGGTAGTTGGAAGCTCCCAGGGCAGGAAGTTCGACGTATGGTGATGCCGGTATGTACTCTGCAGTCCATGATGCAAGGCGTACAGCTCAGGGGGCAGCCAGTACTCGTACTCTATCCCAGAATTCTTATCAGTGAACAAAACCTAAAAAAAACACAAAACAGGAGGCCCTGTTCACATTCGACTACCATGTTATAGACTTATGGTGAAGTGGTTAGCACTGTGGCCTCAACCTCCAGAGTCGAGGGT
The DNA here is from genome assembly GCA_028565755.1 of Dinotopterus cunningtoni. Taxonomy (NCBI): domain Eukaryota; kingdom Metazoa; phylum Chordata; class Actinopteri; order Siluriformes; family Clariidae; genus Dinotopterus; species Dinotopterus cunningtoni. The sequence continues at coordinate 10,256,808 of JAOTRS010000036.1, forward strand.
TCGAGTCTCACCATGTGTCATGGGGTTTGCATGTTCTCCCTGTGCTTGGACATCCAGGTTAGGCTAACTGGCATTCCCAAATTCTCCATAGTGTGTGAGTGAATGTGTGCTTATGTGCCCTGTAATGGATTGGCGCCCCGTCCAGGGTGCACCCCACCCCACCCCACCCCACCCCACCTCGGGCCCCAAGTCCTTTGGGATAAGCTCCAGGCTTCCTGTGACCCTGTACAGGATAATAGGTATAGGGATGGAGTGAGAGTGTGCGAGTGAATGGAATCACTCACCATAATGTGCAAGTCCTCCTGAGTTGGCCCGGACACCTCGAAGCTTTCAAATGTATCAGCAGAGCGACGGTACAGAAGTTTGGTCCCAGCTACGTTATACTCCCCTGGAACACTGATCTTCCAGTTCCCATTAATCACAAACTGGGAACGTCCATTCTGAAGAGCTGGTTCATTCACAGAAGATCATTTTTACACACAAACAGAGAAATACATCATTATTAATCATACTGTATGTGAACTAATATTGACCATACATGTATTGTTCGGGGCCCAGGGAGCACAAATCCTTATTTCAGGGTTCAAAATAGTGAAAATGAACAAATGTAGTGAAAGCAAACCCCAGTGAGTGAAAACCAGGCCTCATGTACTGTATGAAAGCAAACTACTCGGAAAGCAAACCACAAAGGGCGTTCAAGTCAAACTGGGACTTTTGATTGGCCAGAATTACAGAGCACAGTTATGAGAATAAAAACTTCCTTCATTTCCTTATAAAACCCCCTGCTACTGTACATTAATCCCAGTGCTGAGTTTCTTTAATGTGCAAGTGGTGCAGTGGGAAGTATGAGGTCATGCAAAAACAGAGCGCCTTTAGTGATCAATACTGTACATGCTGTAGTACATAAAGGGCCATTAAAGGAGGCGATTGTTTAAGCATAGCTGTGTTCTGTTATTCTGCACAATCAAAAGTCCCGATTTTACTTGATGCTCACAAAAGTAAATACAACCCTCTAACTTCAGCAGACATTTTAGTATATCTTCTCAAAGGACAATACTAGAGAAATAAAACTTGGATATATTTTAGAGTAGTCAATGTACAGCTTGTATAACACTATAGATTTTCTGTCCTCTGAAAATAACTCAACATACAGCAATTATTGTCAAAATAGCTGGCAACAAAAGTGAGTACACAGTGATAACAGCTGTATTTCTTTAACCATGCAAAAGGACATCACATGTCCTACTCATCATGTTCATGTGTTTGATAGTGGCCAAGTTTGTCTCCAGACCTGAACCCTATTGAGCACCTGTGGGGCGTCCTCAAGCGGAAGGTGGCGAAGCGCCATGTGTCTAACATCCAGCAGCTCCGTGATATCATTATGGAGGAATGGAAAAGGATCCCAGCAACAACATGTGCAGCTCTGGTGAACGCCCAGGAGGATTAAGGCCATGCTAGATAACGATGCTGCTCGCACAAAATATTGACACTTTGGACACAGTTTGACATGTTCACTTAGGGTGTACTCATTTTTGTTTTAGACAATAAAGTCTGTATGTTGATTTATTGTTAGAGTTAGAGTCAGTAAATCCGTACTGCTATATATGCTGCACATTGACTACTCGAAACTATATCAAATTTTCATTTCTGTAGTATTGTCCTTTGAGATCATATAATAAAGTGGTTGCTAAAATGGGAGGGTGTACTTACTTTTGTGAGACACTGTATGTAAGAATTTAAAATATGTACTTATATTTTAAATGTAATACTGCTCCGAGACTTTGAATGTATCGTGTATCCGCCTTAATCACTTACTTCGTGCTATTTTAGGTGTGTTATTTTGTAACGGCGCAAAAAGGTACAATTAGGTAATGAAAAAAATAAATAAATAAAAATCTTTTCACTTATCTCGAATCTAACAAGAAATATGGCCTTGCTCAAACCTAAATAGTTTTTGCTGTTATCAGTCACTCTGATGTGGGTGGCTCCAGCTGGGATCATGGTGACCTCATTGTATCCAAACGGCCCTGAAAGATAAGAGAGGGAAAAAATGCTGGATATATAATGCTGGAAATGCTGAGACCACATCTATTATTATAACGCACACACTCACTATATAATGCATGCATGTGTGTGTGTTTTTATGACCGTCTTCCTATAGCTGTGCTGTACACTTGTTTCGCGGTTTGGGCATATGGAAAGGAGTAAGGGAATTACGACTTTCTCCTCTCCTCTGGCTTTTGACCTCACCATCAAAAGCACTACAGTGGCGCTTTCAGAGCTGTTATCCTACTCTCGGAAATCCAGATGCAAAAAAAAAAGGGAAGCCGGGGACAAAGCTGGCATTATCTGTGTGTGTTTTCCCTTCTGTAAGTGCTGCGATCCTTATTCTCACTTCGCCAGCAGGACGAAGAAACTATTTTAGTGGTGGTGGTTTGTATGCAATCGGTGAATGTGAATACATTATGCGTGTCCCGTATACACTTAGTCAGGATAAGCATTCTCTGGAAAAACGCCCAAAGTGAAAGGCTAAACAGTAGTTCATTTCAGAGTTCAGCCACTATAAAGCATTAACTGGATGTTATCTAGCACCAGATATTTTCCTAGTGCCGTAACCACATACTGAACACATGGTCCGTATGAATGTCACAGATATCCGAGTCAGCACTGACCGATCTCCTGGCCGTTGCTCCGGTACACACTGCGATGATGAAGGCAGGTGGTGTTCTGGCCTCCACACACCATACAGGCATCCTCCTGCTGCTGGGAGCCAAAGATCAGGTCACACCCTGGTTTCTACACACACATACAAACAAAACTCTATGATTAGAAACTCAGCAGGCATCCAGTCCCGCTTACCAGGGTGCACCGTTTTAGATGCAGAACACAGCACGCCCATTTAAATGCCACACAGTGTTACACAAATAGAGCATTTTCATGATCAGTTGCATCAGTGTATTAGTATTTGTATAAAAAAATCATGTTGATTTTTTATGTAAAAAAAAAACAAACAAGCACCTCATCCATCAGAGGTGGTTTTCCAAATCCACATTCTTTACACAACATCTGGTTGTGTTAAAGTTTGGTTATTCTAACAGGTCTTTGGTTAACAGGTCACGCTGGTGCAGCAGGTAGCGTTGTCACCCCACAGCTGCAGGGTCACTAGTTTGATCCTGAGCTCAGGTTACTGCCCGTGTGGAATTTCTGTGCATGCTCTCCCTGTGTATGCATGGGTGTGCTCCAGGTTCTTCGGGTTACTTCCAAAAGCATGCTGGTACATGGACGACTAAACTGTGTTTTCCTGCCACATGCCCAGTAGTTGGTTCCAGGATCTGGACTTAGATTGACCATGAACCTGACCGGGATAAAGAGTCTACTGAGGATAAAAAGGTCCTTCCAAGACAAGAGCCTAAAGTTCAATTCAATTCAACTCAATTTTATTTATATAGCGCTTTTAACAATGGCCATTTTCGCAAGGAAATCAGTTTGAAATTTTCAAGATAAGATATAAATCACAACGATCAGATTTGTCCCTCCAGTCATTTTGAGGGATTAACAAATGACATTGTCCTCGACCAAGAAAATACAGTACTACTGTGCAGAAGTCTTGAGCCACCCCTCATTTCTTCATATTTTGCCTCCAAAGAGTCAAATCGTTTTTGATCGAATTATCATTAAATTATCTTTAGGCACTTTGCAGTAAATTATTAATCTACGTAATTTAAGTTAATTTAGTATGCAGGAATGAGAGGTGGCTCAAGATATTTGCACAGTACTGTAGGTTCAGGTTAAAATGACCTTTCTCTTGCATTAAAATTAGAGCAAGGATACAAACTAGAGCTGTAAATCAAAGATAGACTCGATACCATTTGTTTCTATTTGATAAAAAAAAAAAAACATTTTAGTCTGATTTGTCAAAACAGCTATATTTCTGACAGGTTTTGAAATATTAACAATTACAATTGTCGAATCTTTTCTTCTTGTCAACCTTCTGCTCTATATGCCAGTCCAGCAGGTGGTGGTATTGCACAAACCATTAATAAAATCCATAGAATAAGAAGCGATACTCATGCAAAACACGAGGATTTGCAGATAATGCAAACGGTTTGCATTTTCTGTGAAAGCTTTGATAATTTGTCTATTTTAGACTATTAAACGTTAAAGTTTATGCAAATGATTTAAAAAGTGCCAAACAATTCGAAATCGAAAACTGACTCATGATTCAAGTTTGATCAAATGACATAATCGATTAGACTGCGTAGCTCTACTAAAAAGGTCGTTCTTGCATGTGGTTTCTCTGATGAATCTGAAAACCCTATGCATGTATACCCTATACAAATACAGTGAAACCTCGGATTGCAAGTAACGCGGTTTACGAGTGTTCCACAAGACGAGCAAAGATTTTTTATAAATTTTGACTTGGAAAACGAGCAAGTCTTGGTTTACGAGTGCCGAGTATCATGTATCACGTATGTGATTCTTGTTTTGACGCAGAGCGTCACGTGATCACAACTGAGACCATGGTTTTTTTCTTTCTCTTGCGCTGCGGAATTGTGGGTAATTGTCTCTCCTGCTGGGTCTTAATGCGCGTCTCTTACTGGTATAATCAACATCCGAGCGCGTGTACTGTTTACTATAACACTGTGATCACGTGTGTGCATAAACATATTTTATTTTGTGTCTATAAGCGCATGTAATGCAAAAGCAAGTCTCATTAGAGAGGTTAAAGATCCAATTTTCTCTCTCTGCTCATGGTTCAGCCTGCTCTTTGTGTCTGTGTGCGCGTCATTGGACACCGTGCCACACACACACACACACACACACACATACACACACACACACACACACACACACACACACACAGCGCCTGCACGCACAAACAGAAACACTTATCTGTCGGGATTTATTTTTACTTTTTTAAAGGTAAAGTGCAAGTTTATTTGTTTTATTTTTACTTTATATTTTGTGTTAATTATTTTTATGTATTTTTTTGGGGGCTGTGGAACGAATAATTTGCATTTCCATTATTTCTTATTGGAAAATTCAATTTGGTTTACGAGTGTTTTGGAATACGAGCCCACTTCCGGCATGACATATGCTCGTAATCCAAGGTTCCACTGTATTAAGTTCATATAATTGTGTTAATATAAAGAAAATGTGTCAAAATTGACTAACTGTTAATTTTTTTAAAGTAGGCGTTAAATTTTTTAGGCCTGTTATAAAAGTGCCGACAAACATTTAAACAATACGGCCCCCTTAAAGTGCACTGCAGCAAACCACAAACACCTGATCATCTTTAAAGTCCAGGCCTGTAGGTTTTTTCATGGTCATTCAACAACAGATGGTCTGCGGCATGACCTCGGTCCCTATCTGAAGCAAACGCGGCTGGGAAAGCACCATCAGAAAGGTTCACAAAGAAGCGCAGGATCAGCGAGGGTGAGTCAGGAGGAGGGGCTCAGAAAAATTAGAAGAGGGGGATTATCAAATCCATAGGGAGGTATTTACAATAGTCTCTCCCTAGCAACTCCAGCGGCCTATAATTAAACCTCGCTTTCTGTTTCACACTATCCCCGTCATGCACTTGTGGATAAAGCGAGAGAGAATGTGTAGTCTGAAAGTCACCCTTTCTTTTTTTCCTCTCGTTCTTATACTGTACCACACTACACACATGTGGATTTAAATAACCATTCACACTGTCATGTTGTCCAGTGAATAGAAACATACTGAGTATAACTTGAGTATATATATACTCAGCTTTTTTTTTATACTCGAATCTGGACTTGATCCACCCTGCACCATTAGACCACCTGCTTCTCCTTTAGTCCGTCCCGAGAGGCTTAAAACACAAACGCTTCTCATCTCACAGCCCATAAATTTACCTTCACACATATTTAAAATATACCATGTCAAGGAGTCTTTAAAACAAATGTATTTAAAAAAATAAATGAATAAAGAAAGAATTAAGGTCTGCTGGAAATGCCATGCTGTGACTTGGGCAGCCTTGGCACCGTTGACACGAAAGGAATTTAAAACTGTAAACACTCGATTTGGGAAAATCTGGAAGAGTGCTGAGAACCACGCTTTCCCTCGAATCGTCTAAAAGCCTAAACATTATTAGAACTGGAACTGAATTACAATAGCACTTCATTTAACGAGCATGAAAAGGTTGCGTTAGAGAGATTAAGTGGGTGCACATGAAGAGCCGAGGCGGTCCACATGGCACAGCTGCTAAACATCTAGTTTAACCTCTGGACTCGGTAACGCACTCGTACACCAGGTTTCAAATGATTCAACATTATTAAATAGATTTAAAAACCAGGAAAAAAATTTAAAAAAGGAAAAAGTAGAGATGTACTGAGATGCAGGTGGTCCCTCACCAGGCATTTCCCGTTCACACAAACGTCCCCAGGCTCGGTTGAGCAGGGTGTGCCATCCAGGACTCGGCCAAAGTTGTAGTAAAAATTGTGACCAAGGGCCAAACAGCTGAGCTCACACGGGTCAGAGCCTGGGACAAACCAAAATACATGGACAACATCACCCTAAGTCTAGCTGGAGGGTAAAAATGTAAATATCACACACTTTTTCAGACATTCCTCACTGACCTCCATGAAAAGTAGTCCACTGGTATCTGCTCCCGGCGACCAGGGGCTTGTCGTCAAAAGCTTTGCATTGTAGCTCTCGGAAGTCTAGAGATCCAGGAGGACATCCCTGATTGAGGAGGTGAAAAGGTTGAATGAAAGCTAGGGGCAACACACACACCAACACACACACACACAGCCTTCTTGTCTGTACTTGCTCAGGATCTACCTCGGCCCTGCATTATTAACAATCTTACACACTGACACCACAATCTGTACAAAATATAGGGTATAAGAAGTTTGAACAACTGTTCCGTTCACACTCATGGAAATCTCTCACAACAGAAGTCTAGCTTAATGGGTAAGTTACGTTATATTAAGGATAGCGTTATGGATTTATAAGTTTTCTAGATTATAATTCCTCTAAAACATATATTGTTGTTGGTCTTTCGGCCACTCGCGTAGATGGGTCGCCACGGCGGACGATCTCATCCACATAGAACTTTGTGTCGGATGACCTTCCCGATGCAACCATCCTATTTTATCCAGACTTGGGACCAGTAATGTATCCACTGGCTGGGGTTCGTGCATTGGGTGGGAATTGAAAATATGAAAACACTGGTGAATCCCAGAAATTTATGGTATAAACAAAATAAGAACAAATAAGGAAAGAATTTGACTATGTTAAAAAAAAAAACTGTTCGTTTATCGCTTCTTACGATTTTTGGCGCAATAACTGTGATAATCGTGCAAACTGAGCTAAAATAGCTGTGTGAGAAAGTTTTGAAAGTTTGCTGGTTTCAAAAGCACTTTTAAAACGAAATCTCTGGCCTTCTGCTTGAACATTTGCTTTACAAGGTTTTACCCATTTGTCTAGCCGTCTGGGAAACCCATCAAATGTTCCCGTGACCTTATTCTTGTAACCCATCAAAAACAATGAAAAATCGAAAGGATGCCTGAATTCTCCTCTCTACAGTGCATTCTGTAATGCAACAGTAAATATTTTTTTCCAGAACAATGTAGAAATATTTTAATAACTTTCTAATTACTATTTTGCTGCAGGTTATGAATAATGGTGAGAATAAAGACAGTTTTTATAGTAAAGTAATCTGTCTTGTGATTGGAATGGAATCTTAGAATATTTAATTTCTATACAATAATAGAAAATGTCCCAATGTGTGTTTTTTCCCAGACCACCATGCATGCGCATTACATTTCTGGTGCAATAAGAAAATACACCAATTAATTAAGCTTTATTAGCTGAACATTTACTGTACCTTAGTGTTGCATATCTTATACTGCCTGGGCTCTCCCAAACATGGTCCTCCAACTGGATTACTGAAAAAAATAAACAAATCTGTTTTATTATGAAATACTAAATGCAACATATCCTACAATTGCTTAATTATATCTAAATCTTTAATATTCCTTTAGAAAAAACCTTGAGACATTAGAGCTGTACCTGTAGATGCAGGTCCGACGCCGGATGGACGCCCCTCCTCCACATGAGCGAGAGCACTCAGACCAAACTCCCCACGAAGCCCATTCGTTCTTATAAAACAGCTGGCGAGGCACTCGAGATGAACGGGTGACACGTCTGCCCTGAATCTGTCGAACACAGATACCGGTGCTGTGTGTAAGAGGTGGATTTATATTTCAAGCAAAGACTTGAAATATAGTGCACGATTTTCATTTAGCTAAAATCTATACAGGTAGTCCTCAACTTACGAACATTCGATTTACGAATTTCCGCAGATATGAACGGACCACTGTACTACCGTACTTTTGATTCAATCACGGAAGTAGCTCACGTGGATTGTGAAAAAAAAAATAGCCACTGCAGTGCACCAGATACCAACATTTACAATTATATACAATATTTTCAGTGTGTAAGTGAATGTGCAAAATGTCTAAAGTCCAGTATATTGTACTGTATGTGTGTGTGTGGGAGAAATGAGTCTGCCTCATTTCTCATAAAGGGGACAGATTTAGTCAAGTGGATTTATATGCTTTATATTGTAAATTCGTGAGGCGTATAAGACTCACTTTGTCGGACTCAAGAACAAATCGGACTTATGAATGTGCTCCTGGTTCGTAAGTCAGGGACTACTTGTATGAACGAATGAAAACTGGCGTGTGGGCAGGAATTGGTAAATGGTAAATTGGTATTTGTGTATAATAT
>JAOTRS010000036.1:10265667-10288835 GCA_028565755.1 Dinotopterus cunningtoni
AGACCAATTACAATTCAATGATATGCTATAAAATGTTTAATCAATAATATTAAGTTATTTATTTATACCGCAAATATAAATTAGATCTTGCATATTTTATTCTCCTGTATCTTTATATCACAGGGCTGTACTAATTAAAACAGTTTGTGTTCAGTGGAACTGCACTATGGTACATAAAGTGAAAAATAGTTACATCCTCTGTTACATCAACCATATAATAAGGCACTGTTCATGCAGAAAATAGTCTTGTAGAGTAGACTTTTGTGTTATGCTGTGCTACTCCTTCTCTTCAGATGTCATGTCAAGTCAAAAAGGATACGTTTTTTTCTTCTTTACAAGACCACAAGTGCAGATACACAGCAAGTGTAAGACAAATGCAGAGCAATAAATACCCAAGACAATAAAAACAGATGCTTCATATATATAAATAAGTTGGTCTAAATGTCTTGCAAACTCAAAATACTGCTGTGATATTACTTGTTTCCCTTTCAGCATAGACCTTCCATTTATTATAAATCTGTTTTTTATTTTTTTTTATTTTATTTAAGTGGAAGTAGAGACAATTGCTAGAGAAATAGTGAAGGGGCACAGATACATCAGTTTTTCTCCGGCCAATCGTGAACACAGCTTATTTATAGGCCTTATGGTCCCTGAGATATGAAATAAATGCAGGGGAAGTGAATGGCCATATCTCAGGAACGCTAGGGTATGTAAATAAGCCATAACTGTTTGGCGCGGTTAGCTTAGCAGTCTCTGTGGCAGTATGTCTGACTACCACGCTAGTGATTTAACACAACACCAGAATGCAAAATAAATGTGAAAATCCGGTTTCTGTCACATCCTAAACACACCTTAATAATTCCAAAACTGTTTGACCAGTCTTTTTAATTTCGAGGATAAACAATATATAATTTCAATGACACAGCCACCTAGTCACCTAATAAAACATTTCAGGACGTGCGGTTTGGTCACACTGCTTTATTTCGTTCAATGTCATGTTTCTGCCAAATAGCAAACAGGATAAATGGAAAAGTTGTACCTCTTTTGTTTAAACTAAAAAATATTAAACTTACACATTTTTCATCTTTGTTTTTGTGTATTGGATTTTGATTGGAAAATACAGTATGTGATTATTCTACCTATATTTACATTTTCCTCCATTGACAGATGTGTAAAACATTCCACAAATTTCAGGGATATGTCTCCGTGTAATCGCTCACTGACAGGCTGCATGAATCTGCAGTCTGGGCTAGAAAGAAATCAGCCTCAGAATCAGTTCTTGCATCATCACATAATTCTTTCATTACAACCGTTAGTGATTCTGTTGCACTCTATTCAATAAAAATACAAAGTAATCCACTTTTTACATTTATTAATCAAGTGAATGCCAAAACTAGGTATTTTCTTCAATAAATAAAAATACTTTTTAAATAAATGTATAACCCACTTTACTGCTGTTTTAGTCATTTGCTTATTAAAATGAATGTGGTGACATTTTCATGTGGTTTTAATTTTTACTTTTCAGGTTTAGAAGGAAGTGGTTGTGGTATAGTTTCTGATTAAATTAAACCCAACATTAGGACTGATGTCAGAGTGAGAGCTGAAGAGGAAGAGAAGAAGGGAACTATACTCACCTCATCAGTTAGGGTTAAAAGAATTGTTGCAGACTGAAACATATGAATGACTAGACATTATGGCTTTTTACTAACATAGTGGAAAATAAACAATCATATTACACTACTACTACTACCACTACACTTACCTGCTAAACTGGCATCAGCAGTCTCTGGCATTAATGCTTACATTTAGTTTACAGCCATGATATTGTAATTATTCATGTCAGTAAAATAGAACCTGAAATAATATCTTGTTTTATATAACAATCACCCACAGGAGTAGACATGGCGAATTATTTATACAGAATATGCTGTCAAATGATTAAAGATAAGATAAATGTCCAGCACATTACGATATCCTCTGACACACTTCAGCTTCTTCTGTTCTGCTTTTTCTCACATGCTCACAAGATATGATCCCTGTCTGTAAGGATCAGTATTCATCAGTGAACAGTAGAGTGTCATGTAAGTTTACTTACGACTTTTAATATCCAGACCCATTTTTTTTTGGATTCATTGTCGTCAATTATTTCTCATTCTACTTTAACATAATAAAAATAACTTTGAACAAGTCCTCAACTGTTCAAATGTCCCTATGTTTCTCTAAAAAGCTCATGGAAGGAGTCTGCAGTGGCAGGGAAGTGTCAGGACAGAGAAGCTTGCTTTTTGCAGGGTTTTTTTCCCCAGTAACATTAAAAGCTATTTTTAGCATTAAGTGAGACAAAAAAAAATGATTACTTCTATATAACAGCACATATAAGTGTTTCATTTGTTACATTTTCTATTTAATGAAGGAGACACTAAGGCGAAAAGATGAGCGGGAAAAATCACCACCCTAGTAATGGTTATTAAGCATGTCTAGTACAAACTGTTACTCATATATGAGATCTGTACTTATATCAAACCATTTCCTTTTATAGCTGTAAGTCTTACACCATCACAGCCTCATTGTAGAGTGACACCACCTCCAGAGGAGCAGGACTTGATAGGTGTCACTGCTTACCTAAACTGAGTCTTCCTACAGTAGCGGCAGAGTAGCAGGGTTTCAGTCTAGAGATAGAGAGACACCATGAGCTGCTGGTATCTCCTGTTTTGGGGTGAGTCCCATCTAGTCCTGTGTGATTTTGTCTTATTTTGGCTTTTTTGACAGTTTAACTGTAACAGGTGTTTGTGGGCAATGCTAATGTGTGTTATAATCTTTTCAACTCTGTGCACTGATGTAAGGCATTAAAAAAACACTGTCTAGAATACTCTAGAGGTTGGTGTGTCTGACTCCCAGGAGATCAACAGTTCCTGAACAAACTCAGTAGCTTTTTTTGTGTGTAAAATTTGTTAAATATCATCTAGACAGGAGTTTTGCTCTAATGATCTGAATGCTCTCTTTAGGCTATCAAAAATCTCCACAAAATGTGTTAAAGTAAAGCCTTTACAGAAACCGTAATGCATGGTTTTTATACTTTTATGTTTGTGACTACTTAAAGACAATTGGAAAAAAAACCCCCAGAAAATCCAAACTGTGTGGTACAGAACTGCAGGATTGTGAGAAAAATTGACACAAGAACCACACACATATTAAATGTGAATAAACAGATAAGAAAAGTAATGTGCGGTGTCAATGTATAATTAATTATTTTTAGATACCTAAAAAGGGTCTTCTGCATTTCAAGAAATAAAACCAAAATACAAAATGGAAATAAAGACAATGGTCACCATTGGCCTCCATGGTCCCTAGTTGGACTACAGAGAATCCTAGATGGATAGATGGATGGAATGACCAAATTAGGAAGAAATTCTTACAACAATTAATAAAAAAAACATTAATAGGTCGAACAACTGATTTTTTCCCCTGTATTTTTAGACACCCACATAGTTTCTAGGTCATTTCTGCAGGTCACTGTCAAAATTAACAGTAGACTCACCGCAGCCTGGGTGATTAAATGGGCTATTTAACATTAAAAGAAGTCGCGAGATAGACCATTCTGTAAAAGCCATTTGTTTTTTAAATGTCAGACCCAGGATGTTGCAGTCAGTGTGGAACTTAATAGGGTACGAGTGTATCTAAGGACAGTCCATGGCTTCAACCTTAGCCTGGTACACATTACAGTAGGTGAGCATCCAAAATATACCCACAGTACCAACAAACATGCCTACAACAAACACACAACACTATCAAGTGAGGTTTCTGATGTTCAGGAAGCTGTAAATAAAGAGAGAACATCACAGCCTAGGACAGAACTGCTGAATCTCAATTAATGTAATGAACAAACTTTAAAACATTAGAGTAATAATTAAACCAAGCAAGAATTTTTTCCTTCGAAACCAGCATTTTTATTCCTCTTCATATTGTATAAAGTGTACTAGAAAAAGTAGACTACTATACGAGTTGATCCATAGTGGAACTGGCAGACACAGCCAGCCACATTGTCAGCGTGCTATTGTGCCATCCTTTATTATTACTTATGTAGCACAGCTCTACATCTCCCAGGAGAAGCGAATTAATCGTCCGGTAGGATAACATAACAGTGCCATTCTCAAATCCGTCTCTGGCTTTGATCCGAGACAAACAGGCAGCGAGAGAGTGAGACGAGACAGCGGCTTTCATCAGGTCCCTGGGGCCACCCTGATTCCATCACATGCGCATATTTGTGTGCGTGTTAACGTGAGAAGAGCATGGAAGTCAGGAGTGCACACCCTGCTAGGCCTGTCAATTAAAACAACCTCACACACAGCAGCTGGTTTCCCCCTAAAAATAAAACGGATAGCTGCATTAATCTAACATGAAGAATGTTAAGGACGGTGTGTAACAAAAACATGCTAATAATGGATCGAATAAAAAAATGCCTTAAAGGGAATAACTCTAAACTTGGTAATAATCAGCAAAGTGAAATGATGGGTTTAAACACATAACCTTTTATTGTAAAGTGGGAAATGACACAAAACTGCACTAACATGGCCAAAAGAGATTTATAGTGGACGTCACTGACTTCCCATTGTAGAGTGACCTGCGAATGGCCTCATTAAAGTGCCAAAGACTCAAATTAGTGTTGATAACAAACCGCCATGGGGCCAGTGTTCAAGTTGGATTAATGAAATCGACCTTTGACCTTCAGAATGGGAGTTTCTCCCGTGGGACAATGTAGATGGAGGCGTTGTGACTTTGGACTGGCTTTGCTGAGAAAGAATTTGAATGTGACCGAGGACTAGTAAAAGAAATCGCTGTCTTTAATCTTTAAAAAACTTTATTATATCTACGTCTATACTGTAATTGTTTTTGTAATGTCTAGGCAAAGTACATTGTGATTCATGAAATGAATCAAACATGCAGTGACTTTTTTATTGATTATACAGGAAAACTGTATAATGTGTGGAATTAGTGCTTAATAAGAACGAGACAAATGTGTTTGGGACTTAAAGGGGCGGCTGAGTGGTTAGCACTGTCGCCTTACACCTCCAGGTTCTGGGTTCGATTCCCGCCTCAGGGTCTGTGTGCATGTTCTCCCCATGCTTGGTGGGTTTCCTCGGGGTACTCCAGTTTCCTCCCACCATCCAAAGACATGCTAGGCCAAATCGCGTTCCCAGTGTGCGAATAAACGTGTGGGGATAGGATCCAGCCCCACTGCGATCCTTTATACAGGACAAATCGATATAGACAATGAGCGAGTAAGTGAGAGTAGACAGGCCGGAGAGGAGAAAATGTGTATTAGGGCCAGAGGACAACAAGGGGAGGGTAATAAATTCAGCCCTTGGCAGACAGCCTGTCTCACAGCTGCCACTTAAACCACAAGAAAAGGGAAAGTACAGTAGGGAAGAGTTGATCTTATGAAGCTCTCCTGCTGACAATCAAGCAAATGAAGACAGATGTTTTTTCCCCCTCCACAGCAGAGCCCAGTCTCCGACAGCCATACAATCAGTGATGAAAGACTGCAGTGATGCACTGATGAAGTATTACGCTACAGTTCTGACAGGGAAACGTGCCAGTCACTATATACTATTACTGCGCTTTGCACTGCACTCACAATCCTGTTGGCTTGACTTTCATCGTCAACGTCATCATAAAGAATTTGCCCAGCAGAGGATTTTCATGCTGGATATAATGGATTTATTGTAAATGAGACGAGATCAGGGATGAAGTGTAATTTAGAGTAATCCTGCAGTTTGGCGATAAACTTTGCTGGCGTGGAGTTGAGCTGTTGTTTCGGTGTCACACTGTGTCATGACATGGCTGGCGTTCCTAATGAAGGAAGCGTATGGTTAAAAAGAGGAACCGGTGTTGTCTTACTCGCTGGGATGACTGGCAGTCCGGGGACGTCAACAGCATAACAAGGGTGAGCGCCTGGAACAGAGACAGTTTCCTAGAGACAGAGCAAACAAACAGCGTAAGTATTGTATATTACATCCACTGAGGCCTTGATTATGGAGAATTAATAACCAGGACTGAAACACTTTAATCCTGTAATCAAAGTAGTCATAACTTTGACATAAAAGTCATGATATCACTGAGGTTTTTTTTAAATAGAACAAGGGATGATCTCCCAGAGATTCCAGGGATCTAATTTTCTACATTTATTTAACATAAAGTGATTTTTGCATTTAGCAGCTGGCTACATACTTATTAAATACATACGTATTAAATGTCACTTAAAAACATCTGGATTAACTACACAGATGCTGAATACTGGTGTCTGATTGCTATAAATGTACCATCAGTTTTTTTCCCTTTGTTTTATTTCACCAATCTGTGAGAATGAAACCATTCACGTCACTTCAGTGTGTTTCTAAGATATATATGAGTAGATAATAAATAATATACAGTATATTAACTGCATTTTCATTTGAGCGCAAGGGTGGTCATCATTATCGCCTCGTACCTTGAAGGTTGGGGGTTTGGATCTCACCTAATATCCGTGTGTATGGAGTTTGCATAGTCTCCCCATGCTTAGGGTCTCCAGGTCTCCCTCATATAGTACGACGACATATAAAATAGGCTGACTGGTGTTTCCAAATTACCTCTAGGGATGATTGAGTGTGCGTGTAATGATTTAGTGCGGTTTCGGTCCTCCGCAATGTAACTTCCCCAATAATAATGACTGCTATCTGAAGTCAAAGGTCGTTGTGGTCAACCATTGCTTAGTGATGTTGGGTAGAATGGATAGATGGATGGATGGAATGTGTTTATTTGGACGATTCTTACTCGTCATGAAAACAAGCAAGTTTCCTTTAGAAACACGATAATTATTAGGGTGTGTGATTTTACATTATATTTCACATGTATATTTTGTAGTTATGTATTGCAAAATTGCAAAGCAAACATATTACACCAATTCTGAATGCTGCATTTTGTGTCCTCCTACTTTGTGTTACACAATATTACAAATGCCAAAAGACAAAAACATCTGGACAGAGATGAGACTCTTCAGCCTCATTATCAAAGGCCCTTTGACCCTGGGTCAGAGCCGCACCATTAATAACGGCAGATACTTGTCCGACCTGCCATCGCAACGATGAAGTGAAGTCAAGGTCAGGAGTTCCCCCTTAAGATAATTAACTTTGATATTCAAAGAGAAGCCTCATACTCTATAATTGTGCATCTACACAACTACAATTTCGTTATACTGTACATTACATAGCAATCAGTGTGGTTTTATGGCTAAAAGGCATGAAAACTGGGTGTATAAACTGTATATACAGTATCAGTCAAAGATCACCAGTTAACAAACAGCACCTCAGATTAGAGCCGTTATGAATGCTTTACAGATCATAAGTACATCTCAATATCAACTGTTCAAAAGAAATTATTGTATATTTTGGACGCCTTCAGTTTTGTTTTACAGTGTAGAAGGAAATAAAAATCAGGAAAGACCTTGGAATTAGAAGGTGTGTCCAAACTTTTGACGGGTAATGTAATGTACTGTACATCCATAAACTTCTTCCCGGTCATGAATCATTCGGAAGCCACATCCTGTTTCTGTGTGATGCTCTGATCACAGTATGTTAATGCCCACATGTGGACAGTTTTCCTACTGATTGTCAGAGCATGCCAGCCTGACTCACTCTACACATAAAATCTTTTACAGTACACAATACTCCTGCTCTTCTTCCTGGCGCTGTTGTAATCTTACTGACTGAAGGGAAACTTTTTAGGTGGAATCGGGTTCATGCTCACATCTTGCGCTTATCTTTTTATGGTTTCAAACAGTTTCTGTTCCGCACAGGTTTATTTTGGCCGTGCACCAGAACGGTCGCCACCCACGATACCATATCTCCCTCGCACACTCCAGTGATCAGACACCAATCTGAGTAGCCGGTGTTTACCCACAGTTTCAAAATGAGTGTAGGGGAAAATCCATAATTTCTCAAATTGTTTCTCTAATTCTACCGCTCCTCAAGTTAGGGCTCAGGGATCTATGAAGCATAGGCCTTTTTGGCATAGTTATTGAATGGGCTTTATCCATACAGTACATCATTACCTTACACTAAATCTAATCTCTATCTGTAATTTTACTACAAGGCTTTCTGTGAGTGGAACATTTTGAAACATTTTGCCAAAATATTATTGTATGCATTTAAATAATGAGCTGATAATTTAAATTATGGGATTATGCTCAAACAAAAAAAAATCTATACCAAGGATTTCCATTCATCTTTTGTTCTTTCACAGTGAAGTGCATCATCAGGCACCCAAAGAAGGTCACAGTATGTTCAGTCCAAGACGAATGGCACAACACAGCAGCACACAGAGACATGTCCTGCATATTTGAACTGAACTAAGGTCAAAGGCTTCCTGGGGTCAAGGGGCCCAATACTAAAAGGCTAAAACGAGCTTATAAACCGCAGCCGTTAATATGAGAGAGAGAGTGAATTGTTCAAGCCTGCTGAGAGCAGGTGAATATGCGGCGTCTGCTCATAGTCAAAACCGTAAAGTAAAATCTGAGATTTGTCTAATACATCTTTGTGCTTTGTCAAGCCTTCGTCTACAAGCAGTAAATTACCACCACATAAATGTTTATCCACTTTAAATACATGACACGCTTAAGACAAGGAACTTGCTTCAGCATTTTAGGATTAAACATCAGCCTCATGTTTTGAGAGTAAAAACTACTTCTCGGATTTATTTCTCCATATAATGCCAGGGTTATCCCAGTGTTTTACTACCGCTAGCATGCAATCAAGGTAAAAAGTTTTCTTGGTATGATGGACCCATGATCAGATTGCCTGTTTCACGTCTGAAACGCTGGCCTCCCAGGAACTCCTTTAATGGCTTTAATTGTGTAAGCAGTTCCCACATACAAAGTGGACGACAAGTTATCTGTGGATTTTCAAGGATCAGCTGTTTTTCAAGAAAAACTGCAGTGGACTTTGAGCCACCTCGGCCAGGATCGCCATTGAAAAATATAGGGCTGTCTTTAAAACATAGAGTCTCAATCATAGAGTCTCATCACCAAGTCTTTTTTGTTTTTATGTCTTCATTTCTCAAGAAATTTCATCAAAAATGCCTAAAAGGCCCTTAAATAAAATAAATAAATAAATAAATCACCAATTAATAACATGTTTTCTGGAAATGAAATACAGAATGGATTTTATCCAAACCCTAGGAAGTGCACAAATAATGTCAAGTTCCACCTAATGTTCTTCAGAAATTAAAAGTGGCCTAGTTCCAATAGCTAGAAAAACAGTGCACACATTTACATACTGGGTTTACACATTTACATTTCGATATTTGGATTATTGTTCAGAAAATATACCTGTATTGTTGAACCATGTGGGTTTGGTTTTAAAGTTCAAGAAAGTTAAAAAAAAAAAAAAAAACTTTTTCCACCCTATATAAAAATACTTTACTATCTACTTCCCCGTGGTTTGATCTTGTTTTTGCACAAAAAATATTCCTGAAATTTAAATTACGGTCTGAGCAGTTTAAGAACACACTGTAACTGTAATGAGAAAGGGAAAAAAAATTGAACAAGGAAAGTAAAAAGTCCACACACACACCTTCTGTAACCATAACTGTTGGAGTAACCTCAATTCATAAATTTCTGCTACAACAGAAGGCACATGTGCTGGCCTGACAGAGATTAACTTGACATCTGGATTGATGCTCGATGCTCCACCTCTGTTCACTCCAAGCAGTTTTGTCAAAGCACCATCAAATACCAAAAAAAAAAAAAGAAAAAGAAAAAAGAAGCTTTATAATACGCTTACCTGCAGTGCTGTTTTGGCATCCTACCTCGTTGTCAAGTCGATCACAATGCTACTAATCTTCTACACATCTGAATTAGGAGTCATTTAAACAGGCTGTTCTATCCTGGTGGTGTTCGTTCTTGTGCTCTTTATTAAATCCATAACAGATCCATAAGGGATTGAAGACCTTTTCTTGATTTTTGGTTACGATCCAGATTGAAAGTCCAACATCTTTTCACTTTTCATATCTGGGGTGTTCAGGAATGTGTTAAATCCAGGACAGGAGGCTGTATTGGAAGCATGAAATTTTTAGAAGGATGTAATCCTTGGTGTTTTTTTATTTATTTATATATATATTTTTTTTTCATGGGTGTTTCCAGGTGCTCAGACACTCCAACACAGACTCCCCATCAACAAGCAGCTGATCAGTGGAAACCTAATTGACTTTAAATAGAGACCTTTTTCCATCATCACCATAAGCAGATCTGGTTTAAACAAGGATCTGGTGGGACTTTGAAGACGTTTATTCTCATAAAGATGATCACTGAGTATGCTGTGTGGATAACAAACTGGAAATGAGACGTACAACAAAAACAACAATTAAATTCACATTTGTTTAAACTTTAAAAAAAAAAAAAAATGAATATAACTCTATAACAGATACATACAGATATTCAGTGATGATGAGAAATGGAAATGAATCCGTATAAGGAAAAAAAGTTATTAAAATAGTAATAAAGTTCTTATAAAGTTCTCACGTACACGTATAGTGCACACGTTTACCTGCAGTGTAGCACGCGGGTCGCAGCGCAGCGCCTCTGATCCTCACCTGAGACTCCGCTCACTCACACTCAGCTCACACTCGCGGTTGCCAGATTTCACTGGTTTCACTCTCGACGTTTTCCCGGTTTAGAAAGCCTCCCTTTTTCCTCCCGTCAGGACATCGACTCCACTAATGATGGGAAGTTAGATTCATTTTAGTGACTCGGTTCTTTAAATCTCGTTCATCAAAATGAACGAATCTTTTTTGAGTCATTTAGTTCATTTCGTTCTTTTGATCAAAAATAAAATAAAATGTTGCGTTTTCAATAATCTGACCGCCAATGCGTCTACATACACATATTTTGGCTATAGTTCCAGTAATAAAAATTGGGTCCATGGCCAGAAAACTCCCCAAACCTTAGTCCTATTGAGAGCCTGTGGTCAATCCTCAAGAGGTTGGTGGACAAACAAAAAATCACAAATTCTGACAAACTTCAAGCATTGATTCTGTAAGAATGGGCTGCGCTATCAGTCAGGATGTGGCCCAGAAGTTGATTCACAGCATGCCAGAGCAAATTGAGATTGCAAGATAGATGCAGTAGGCACATGGACCAGAGCGCACAAAGAAGGTCTTTAAAAGTC
Source organism: Dinotopterus cunningtoni (assembly GCA_028565755.1). Taxonomy (NCBI): domain Eukaryota; kingdom Metazoa; phylum Chordata; class Actinopteri; order Siluriformes; family Clariidae; genus Dinotopterus; species Dinotopterus cunningtoni. The sequence continues at coordinate 10,276,863 of JAOTRS010000036.1, forward strand.
CAAACTCCTTAAGAGCTCTTTAGGTCATCTTAAAGTCAACCTTTATATTAGGACTTGTAGAAAGTAGTGACATTTGAGAGGTTTAACGTGTCCTAAAAATATCCTCAGCAGGTATCTAATTCTGAGGACATCCCACAGTTCTGCATATGCTCAATGGAAAATACACAGGAATAAAAGAACAGAGTTGATAATAATTAATTCATCCATTTTCTAAACCACTTATCCTGTACAGGGTGGCGGGAAGCCTGAAGCTTACCCCAGGAGATGGGCACAAGGACAGGGTGCTAATCCATCACAGGGCACACACCTATTCTTACACTCCAAGCTATTTGGGAACACCAGTTAGCGTACTCTGCATACCTTTGGTCTGTAGGAGGAAACCAGAATACCAAGTATGAGCAGAACATGCAAACTCCATACGCGCAGAACCGAGGCGAGAATCAAATCTTACTGATCAATAATAATTAAAGCAACCAAATTTACAAGTAAGATGTAGAGCAAGAAAGAAAATGGATTGTTAGTTTAACAAAGGAGATATAATGAACTAACCGACACACTAAAGCATTGAAACAGGGAACAAAGAGTGTGGCATGAATGCAATGGTTTACCCTGGCCTTGCCATATGAGTGAACTTACTTGCTGATGTATTATGTTATTTTTTATTTCTATTTATTTATCACATTGTCCTATTTTGCATTTCTCTACCCAACTGAATTAATGAGATTTAGTTTAGCTTAAGACATTTAAGACATTTAAATTTCCTGAAAACTTGCAACTGTGCAGTATGCCCTGAAGATCGAAAAGATCACTGCATTCTAAAGAAATTGCCGGCCACTTAATGAAATAAAAAATAAGCTTACTAATAGGATTTGGAATATTTTGCAAGACATAAATTGGAAAACCGCTGTTACTGGTGGGATGTGAGAGAAAACTGGATAACCCAGAGGAAACCCACAACAGATACGGAGAGCATGTGAAACTCCACAGTTTTGAAGCCATGGCTTTGAGGCTGGAGAAGTTGCAGTTCCCCATGTTTAATTGGTGCCTAATCTAATTGTTGTTTTGAGGAGATAATCCTTAATGTTAGCATTGTCACTCATATAACTAATGTTAGCTGCCTAGCTTGATTCTAAATGCTATTTGCTGAAGTCTTATCCTGGAAAACTTATTGACCTATCTGTTAAGGAACTTTAACTCACTTACTCATTCTTTATGCCACTTATCCTGTACAGGGTCACGGGAGGTGATCCCAATTGGACTCAGGGCACTGGGAAGGGTATACCCTGGACAGGGTGCCAGTCTGGCCGACTACCCGGAGACCAAGCGGGTGTAAAACACAGAAAAAAAACCCCAAAGGCAGGAATTGAACCCTCAACCCTGGGAACGCAAGGCCAAAATGCTAACCACTACGTCACTGTGCTGGCTATATAAAAAAAAATCTATTTATTTATTTATTTGTGCGTTTGTTTGTTTATTATAACTCATGTTTTGTACATCGATTTTACAGTAAGAATAAATCCAAGGAGTTTAAAAACAAATGTGATGGAATCAGGTGTGTATATCAAAGTGATTTTTTTATTATGTCTACCAAGCAGAAGATAGTATTGGCACCTCACACCTTTGGGATCCCTGGTTCGATTCTGACCTCAGGTTACTGCGCGTGGATTTTCTGTGCAAGTCCTCCCTCCATCCGTCCAAATGGGTTTTCTCTAGGTTATTCCTTTTATTTTCCAATAACATGCTGTTAGGTGGATTAGCTGTTGTTCTCAGTATAGCCTGAATAAATAAATGAATTAATGATTAAGTGGTCAGTCTTTTCCTGTTAAACATCTTCTAATATGGGGAGTAAACATACAAATCTGGCAACCTTATCACCCCTAAACACGCCCCATCGTTTAACCAGAGACACGAGGTGTGCTGTATTTAACCAGACTAGTTATTATCTCTTTTCATTCTTATTCTGATATTATTAATACAGTACATGCGTCAACATATTATCTAGAATTGATCAAACATGTAATTGATCAAACATGATTCTAAAGCAAAATAAATATTTCTTTTATAATGTGAGCAAATTTAAAGCACAATATTACTGAAGAATTTGATATAACAATGTATTAAATGATATAGAAAATATATAGCAAAATTCCCACTTTTTAAAAGAACACACCATTTCTTTGGAATTGACTTTGTCTCTTGCTGAAGACATTGTGTGTGTGTGTGTGTGTGTGTGTGTGTGTGTGTGTCTATGTGTGTTAACTCTGATTCTGACACACAAGATTAATCAGGTTAATCAGACAAAGAACAAAGGACAGGCACTGTTATGAATCAGTGTTTTGCTCGATAATCAGTAGCTATTTGTAGAAATCAGGGACACGCCTGGCTGATAGACTGAGTTCACTTCTGACCGTAAACACCACAACAATGGACCACCACCGTGCAGTGTTTGGCAGCTGTTCTAGCAAATCGTCAGACATGCCTGATCTCCAGCCATGGAAACCATTCCCAAAATAGACCATATCAGCCTTAATTTGCCATCAGCAGCACACTCGAGCATTGTCGTGTCTATCCTCAGAGAGCCCTTTTTGTGAAAACAACACTAAGTGCTTGAAGCAGTTCTCCAGAGTGATTGCTGAGGCACCCTTAGTCTCTTCTGACCTGTTCCAGCTTGCAGAAACATTTTCTGTAGCAAGTGTACAACATCTTTAGGCTCCTCAATAAGCACTCCGACTAATAAGTCCATGCAGATGAATCATAAATTTGCACAAATGACATAATGACAGTTGGATATAATAAGGATGAGTAAGAGTATAACAGCGTATGGATTCCATCTGGCTTTATCCAGAGTTTAGTAACGGTTTGTGAAATACTTAATACTTTTGCATATTAGTCTCCGGGGAAAGGAATATTATTAAGGCCAGGAGAAACGTGTTAAGGCGTTCCGGATCATGTCTCAGGTGATTGAAATACAGCCATCATTAGATGTGGTTAAAAAAAAAATTTTTTTTTTTAAACAAGCAGGGCTCTGCTTTATAGATACAAGGTGATGAGGAATGAGGTGGGTGGGGCACAATGCACATTTTCTTTGGCAAAATAGCAGACAAATACCAGTAAGGACATCAAGACATTATGTAGAATTTTGGAGAGAATGGTTTTAGATGTTTAGAGGAATTCAAATGGAAACGCCATACTCCAGCATTTTATAACCTAATCTTGAGGTATAGGATCTGGAGCCAGGTGGTGGCGTGTAGGGGGAGGTAAGTGTGGATGATTCCAGGGATAAGTATGGATGATTCAAGGTTGAGGGACAAGTATATCTGATTTTCAAGGGGCCCAGAATCTCTAGTGGAGTGCACTCACTCAATCATCATCTATACCGCATTATCCTGTATACAGGGTCGCAGGGGGCCTGGATCCTACCTCAGGAGACTTAGGGCATGAGCAGGGGTACACCCTGGGCAAAGTGCCAGTCCATTGCAGAGCACACACACATGCTCATTTACACACTATGGGCAAGTTAGGAATGGTAATTAGCCTAATTTGCAGGTCTTGTGACTCTGGGAGGAAACCGGAGTACCTGGAGGAAACCAACCAGTTTCACTTTGGAAAGCCTGTTTGCAGTGAATGTTGTTGAATTCCAATTCACAAACATTTTTCCCTGCTTCATCATCAGACCTTTATTTATAAATGGCCACATTTGCATTTTGGTTTCCCAGAGACAGCATGGTTGCTGGGATTTGCTGCTACATGAATGCTGCTTTGAGGCTCAGGAGCTATCCAGAGATCATTTGTTCTATTGAAAATCATAGTCTGGGGCTTGCTTTAAGTAAACCCTGGCATGATCTACATCAGGTGAGGAAACCATAATTAGTACAGAATCAGAGTGTGGACTAAGGTATTCAGAGTTAATGTGATATTTGCTGTAGTTTTTAATATTACTGTTTAGTATTTCAATATATAGTAATGTGCAAAAGTCTTGAGCCACCCCTCATTTAATCATATTTTGCTTCCAAAGAGCCAGATTTGTTTTTTTATATAGTCTTAAGAAATGGTTCTCCAGGCTTCCTGATGGACTTTTGGAAAGTTTTTAGCTTTCAGCCTCTGTACCTGATCAGTCTCAAAGGAACGGGTAAGAAACAGGTGCAGATGATGACTGATGATCAGGCCAGTGATTAGTATACTGGTGATCCTGAATGCTGAGTGGTTGGAACAAGATGGGAAATGAGGTTGCTGCTGCGGTTATTACATAAACAACCAATTTTTAAATTGTATCCATAGGCACATTGCAGCCTGTCAGTAAAACAGTTGTTCCCATTTCTTTAATATAATCATAATTAAGTTAAATTAATATAATTAAATTTAATATGAAGAAATGAGGGGTGCCTCATGACTTTTTATACAGCACTGTATAGTGTATAGTTTCTTAAAAAATTAGGCTTTCTTTACAAGTGAGTTTCAAGTCAGCAGATTTCACTTTTAATTTTCATTTCAGAGAAACGTGACAAAATTCTTGTCAGTGTTGACCGAGGAAGCTAAAGTATTCCTTCACATCTTCTGTACATTGGCGAAAAAAAATTAAAACCTTGCATTTACTCAAGTGTCACTCATATTCTTTGTGACACCAAACTAGATCTCCTCAAGCTCCGAAATCCAAGTCATCCCATGACAGTCTGTCAGTTGTTCTTGGATGTAGAGGGAACCTGCATTTCTGCAGTACTAATCCTCCAGACTCTAACACTGACAGCTGTCCTCACCTTGTGAATCTATGAACAGAATCCTTCAAATAATGTGCCAACATCTCTCGCCATCTCTCTCCACGCTTCTCTCAGGAGCTGACTGTTTCAACACAAGCATGGAGCCTAAGGATCATCTCGTAATCCTGATGGCTTTTCACATAAACATTCGTGTCGTAGCTGGTTTGTGTGTGTTATCTGGAGATGCCATTGCCTAGGCTATATTTATACAAGGCATTATTGAGGACCAGTAGAAAGAGTCGTTTTGGGGACTAGTAGAAAGAGTTAAAGTAACTGAGAACGTTTATATTGGTGGTATGGTGGCTTAGTGGGTAGCGCTGTCGCCTAGCTCCTCCAGGTCCTGGGTTTGATTCCCATATCGGGTCTGTCTGCATGGACTTTGCATTTCCTCTCCGTGCTTGGTGGGTCCATAGACACGCAGAGTAGACTAACTGGCATTTCCAAATTGCTTTGCGTGTGTAAATGTTGACCAGATGTCCTACCACAGTTGTACAAATAGGAATAAATACAACGGTCACCATTGGTCTCCATGGTCCCTATAGTTGGACTATAGTGGTTCCTAAAGTAGATGGATGGATGGAAACGTTTATATCAACAAAGCATTAAGAATCTCTTATGATAACATTAATCAAAAAATAGCTCAATGTAATATTAATAGTTGAAAAAACAATGTCAATTCAAAAGCATCACCTGAAAGGCAAATAAATGATCTTATAATAAAATTTAAATTTGCCCAGCATTAACAGCATATCCTCTTAATATATCTGTTATAACTATCAGCCATAAAGCAAAAATGTCACAGAAAAACTTTTTTTTGCTTTCCTTTATGCTTTGGATTGTTCACATTCTCCAGCCTGCACCCATTGGATGCAACGAAAATATAAATAAAGGTATGGCTATAAACAACACACACCTTTTGTGTTAACTGAATGTACTTTTAGTGTTTTTTTTTCCATTCCAGTGTGTTTACAGTTTACAGTTACAGGGGCCCAAATTACGGGAAAAGAACATCAGGACGTGCACAGAGTCCCATTCTGTCCCATTCCTGGTTTTACGATAGGCGTGACTACATGCAGAGAGGATGTGGATTCTACTCCATATCAGCAAGCTCACTCTGATATGCTATTCAAAATACATTATCTATGAACAAGCAGATAACAAATGTCATAACTCCCACACATCCTGCGATTCTAATAACGACACGCCTGAGGAAGCAAGACCGGCAGCATATGAAAAATGCAGAGTTTAATTTAGTGAGTGCGAGAGCCAAAAGTCTTAACAAAAATATATAAACAGGCATGAATCATCTCAACAGCAGTCACATTCACCAATTGTACACATCTGCCAGTTTATAAACCATAGACGTTAACAGTATGGAGTTTGTAAACTCTTGCTCCTATAAACTGATGCGGCATGGTACATGCTGTGCACTTCATGACGTTCCTGTCTTACTGACCGCATGCTGGTTAACATCAGCTGTTTAGCCTTGCAGACAAACATCCACGCTAAAATAAAGTACATGCAGGTTTGATTAGTCAAAGGGTCACAGCAGGTCTAAGTACATATATCCTCCTATGTGGGTGACTGAACTCAGCAAATCATAACAATCTATTTGGTTATACTTGAACTGAGGTAGTGTTTGCAATTTGTAACCCTTTCTAAAAAACATACTGTATATACACTGATCAGCCGTAACATTATGACCTCCTGATTAATATTGAGCAGGTCCCCCTTTTACCAACATAACAGTGATGCACTGTGAGTTCTGATACCTTTCTATCACAACCAGCGATAACCTTTTCATCAGTTTGATCCACACTAGCGCTGCTCTTGGATCAGACTACATGGACCAACCTTCACCCAGCATGTGCACCAGTGAGCCTTGACCACCCATGACCCTGTCGGCAGTTCACGAGGAAGGTTTTCCTTCCTTGGATTACTTTTGGTATGTCCTGACCACTGCAGCCTGGGAACATCCCACAAGAGCTGCAGTTTTGTGTAGTCTGACCTAATAGAACAGGTACTGCAGCTCAAAGTTTCATTCTGAGATGATTTTCTGCTGGTCATGGTTATTAAAGATGGTTATTTGAGTTATCAGAGTCTTCCTGTCAGCTCAAATCAGTTTAATAATTTCCTTCTGGTTTTTCTCAACCAAGATGGTTCCGTTCACAGACTCACTGGATGTTTTTTGCACCAGTCTTATGTCAGTTTAAGAGATTGTTTGGAGTAAAATGCCAGGAGATCATTGAGTAGCTCACACTATCATACTGAGATCGCTAGTTCGATTCCCGGTTAATGCTGTAGCCTCCCGCAGCTGTGGGCCTAGAGAGAGCTGATTGGCCGAGCTCTCTCAGCGGGGTGGGATGGGATAGGAGGCACATAGTGCTCTCACATTAATCACGGCTCTACACCCAATCGTGCCCTGATTTTACCCTGGATAGGCTCCAGGCCCACCAGAACTGTACACCAGTTAAATGGTATGGAAAATGGATAGATGGATGGAAGGATGGATAATTACATGTACAATACTGTAGGTGTAGGTATAATTATTACCAGACCACTGACTTTTAGTTTTTGATTGGTCAGATGGTGTTGATTAATTTTCTATAGCTAGCAAGGACTTGTGTGCAGACTAGTACTAGTATATTATTTTACAAAGAATAACATAATCTGCAAAATTATGCTTTTCTGGTTAACATGACTGTGCTTTTAACTTCATAAGTGAGAAAGCATATAATAATAAGTAGAAGTCATTATTTGTCACATATATATTACAGAATGAACACATGAAAATTCTTTTCTTCACATATCCTACAGTATATAGGAAGCTGAGGGTCAGGTACAGTATGATATGGAGCAGACAAGGTTAAGAGCCCAAGAGTGGCAAATTTGTGGAGGAGGGACTTGAACCACCAACATTCTGATCAGGAACCCTTACCCCGCTGAGCTACCACTGACCTTCCCATCTATGAGTCACTGTGCTGATATTAGGAAATGCCTTGTATTTCAAAATATTTTTCAGAGATATGTACAGTAGGAGCAGTTCTTGTCCGCCTCCTACACAACTGCTCAACTTAGTGTCTTCAAGAAATCCCATCGGACAGACATGGACCTGTATAAGTGTCAATTTGTATGTAGTTATGTTTTTATAATCCAGTTTTAATAAAATGTTTTAAAGGCTTGCCAGAATAAAAAAAAAAACACATTCGTCAGCAATTTTGGCAGGAATCTTTTGGCATCAACAAACTAAAGGTTATACTACAAAACAGCTGTGTGGTAGCTGAAAAAAACCCACAATGTGGACACTCACGGGGCAACAGATGTTTTCCCTCTGCTTGTGTCAAAATATATATAAATATTAGGGCAGGATGCCTAGTTAATGTCTTGTAAAACATTTTACATTCAAGAACTTGTGCATTTTAATGGCACTCATCCTGCATACTATATGTCATTTGAAACGTGAAAAAAAACAAAAAACAAGAGGTTTCCTTTGCAAGCCGGTGTACAAACATCATCTACTCTTGCTCTGGACTAACAATAGATACATGTTGCCTCGTCCTCTTGATAGATGTCTAATAAACACCACTGAGCCTGTCTCAGGTTCGAGTGTTAGTGGTACCAAAATAAACCAGTGGGTATAATGGGGATGTGCAGAGCACAGGATCTCTCTTAGATATGTGTATACATGTGGCATATTAGTTAGAGATCAATGCAATACACAGCAGCACAGGTGTTTTTTAGCACCCTTATATCTTTGCGTATCTACTGTGTTTGTAAATTGTACAGCAGACCTACTGTAAGTAAACCATGTTAGTCGGTATAGGAGGTGAGGGTTTCAGTCGTAATGCGATAAAGCTGAAGGATTTGAACTCGATTTGGGAGAACTGATTAAAAACAAGTTGAGGAAAACACACAGGAATGCTGCTCCTTACAGAGCTCTAAGGTCATCAAAAGTGGCAGAGGGAATAGAAAACACTTCTGCGTAACCTTAGAGGGGATTAAATAGACGCTCCAAAAGACACATTGTGATATGTGTATAGTATAACACAAACCACTAACTGAAATGAATCACAAGTGGAACATGATACCATGTGGTAACTGTCTGTTTCAGTTAGCCACAGCTTTTTAAGGGGAACTATTATGCAAAATGTATCTAGCCAGTTTTAGACATTCAGACGGGTCTCCAGTGTGTCCAAGCTAATTTGATTTTCTCCTACTGTGACCTCATATAAGAAGATATGAAACCCTTCATGCTTTGTTGCTCAGTTCTGCCTTTGTCATATGGCTCAGCTGTAGCTCCTTTACATAGACACTGAAATGACGCATATGAAGAAGGAGTGAAAGAAAGGGTGTTTGAGGTATTAAAAAATATATATGCATTTTTTGAGGTGTATTTCAGGAGGAGCATTAACAGATATACTTTGGAAGACTTCCGAGACCTACATTAACTTAAAGAAATAATTAAATGTGGGACCCTAAGGGCCACATATTATAAAGTGCATAGGTTACAATTGCAAATATTTCTTTACATGATTAAAGGTACATTACCTTGTTTAATTATGTGCATTTGTTCATACTTTTTGCATTTATTTACTCAATTTCAGAAAATTGTCATTATTGGCAGATTGTCCATAGAGAAACATACATACAAGGGTGAGTCAAAAATTATCCGCACTCTGGCTGAATTATTTAAATTAACTTTTATATAAGACAAATACATCGTTTTTTCAACCTAATCTCCTTGCTTTTCAATATACTTTATCTATCTGTCAAAAAGCTTTCATATTTCTCCATTAAAAAATCTGAAGTGAATCTTCACCCTAGTACTGTAAGGGAGCTTTCAGGTGACCAAATATAGGACTATAGGAAGGATGCTTTAAATGCTCAAACAGTTTTTTCAAAGAAATGTAGAATAATATAGTACGCAAAAAGTTTCGGGATTGTTGGCAAACCCAGTTTTCCAGCAAATTTTGGTTAAATTTTCATTCTAATCATTTTACAAGGTCTGTATCTATGTTCTGTATGTGTGCCAGCTCAACAGCAGGCGGCAAGCAGGTAGCATCAATCTCTAACATGATCCCATATGTTGCCTTGCTGATTACATAACATGCCATCTGTGTGATGCATCAAATATACTCAAAACAGACATCATATGCATCTACGTATATATCACATATGGAAATAAAAAAATAATTAAACACCAGAAAATTATGAAGTTAAAGGGTCTCGGATTCCAGAAATAAAACTCTATCCTGGACTTTAGACATCATGCAATGGCATTTTCCTGTTTGAGATACAGTCAGGTGACACACTCACCAAAATAAAAACTAAATAAAGTGTCCTATTAAGTTGCTGGGCCATGGTGAAGAGCTTCACTCATCTTCTGTACCGCTTTATCCTGTATTCAGGGTCGCGGGGAGGCCTATCCCAGGAGACTTAGGGCACGAGGCGGGGTACCCCCTAGATGGCAATCCAACGCAGTGCCTTCACTCACTCAGGCAATTTAGGGTTCCCAATCTGGAAATTTGGGAATGCAAGTTAGCATAATCTGCATGTCTTTGGACTGTGGGAGGAAACCGTAGTACCCGGAGGAAACCCATACACAGACCCGAGGCAGGAACCGGAGGTGCAAGGCGACAGTGCTAAGCGCCTGTGTTGGGATGTGGTAAAGGTCACAGCGTCCTGGAAGAGTCCACACCCATAGGAACAGAAACAATTCATCATAAGAGAAAGGTGATCAGTCAGAAGGACAAAAGGATCCAAACAATGTCATCGACTGCTCCACATCATCAATTCCTAAATTATCCAAGAAACCCTTACTTCTATGTGTGTGTATGAAATTGTCACAGGTGCAGCCTCTCAGTGTTACTCATACCTCACTGTGTTTCAAGCCAAAGCAGTAGATGATAGAGGGCACATTATTGAAGGTTGCACACTTATTGTGTATTCGTCTTTTGGAGTGAGGTCAAGCCTGAGTCAAGCCATTCAAGGATAAAGATGATGGATGGTTATTAGTTCAGAGATGAAAGTCCCGATGTTTTCCTATAACTATAGCAACAACAGCAGATGTTTGAGTTTCAAAAAGCAGTTCTGATCTTCTTCTCTCATACCAGAAAATGAGACATGTGAACGTACATGTGCCCTCTGCATCTCAGTGCCCCAGTGTTTATAAGACAGGAAGGCAAATGAGCAACAAAATCTGCAGCACATCAGGACGCTGGATATAAATCAGGAACGTTTCCTTCCTGCTTACACTTCTGAAGATGGAAACAGGTTTATCAGAAAATATCCCAGATTTCAGAAGATTCATGGACACAATCAGACGTGATGTCTGTAGCACTGGCATGGTTGATAAGCTGCAGAGTCAAGATAACAAGAAATGGATTTCCTGCTACACTGGATCCTGCTTGGTTGATCATTTGATCTGATGTGTTTAGTGCTGGGATTAAAAACGATTACTTTTAAATACACCTAAGAAAACTGAATCCACATGCTGCGGGGCAACTAGGAATATGAGAAAAAAAACAATCATATACGTATGTTTAATTTTCCTGTTCTGGGTGACTGAGCTGCTAATTTGTCCACCTTTGCCAAACTCCAACTGTCTTATTGTCTCCATTACTTCTATAGAAGTTTATAGATGTAATTTATCTTGAAACATCTAGGATCTTTGTATTTCTTTGCACTGATGACATAATTTATGCACTTTAAATTGGTTTATTTGACTACACTTAGATGTTAGAGCATTCCTTACACTGTAAGAACCGAACAAACCCTCCACAATGTCACCCATAGGTTTTCTGAAGATCAATTTTAAAGCTCAGCTGTGTGAGCTCTGGTTGTCATCTTAGATGGCCCAAACATGCTTACTTACCTCAGTTACCAAATGCGAGCTAGCTTAGCTTTAGATAAAATGCTATGGTGGCTAGCATTAACTCCCTTTACTTTGCACTTGATTGAACTTGGTCACCCATCGTCCCATACACACATCGTCCCATGTCAACTCCTACATTGCTTGTGATAAGTTAAATTACAACCTTTCCAGTTTGGTGGTTAACTAGAGTGAAGTGAAGTTGGACACCTGCAATGGAGCTGTCACTCAAATGGGCCATGCACCAAATAATGCATAATTTTATGCCTTAATATACACTCACCTAAAGGATTATTAGGAACACCATACTAATACGGTGTTTGACCCCCTTTCGCCTTCAGAACTGCC
>JAOTRS010000036.1:10299587-10310581 GCA_028565755.1 Dinotopterus cunningtoni
TTAATATTTTGAATGATGACTTTTTACCTCTAGTTGAGTAATATTATTTTGAAGTACAGCTACTCTTACTTGAGTACAATTTTTGGCTCCTATACCCACCTCTGGTTATTAGCAGTGTTTTAGTTCTTCTTAGACCTACTAAGGCCTACTTGTACTAACAAAAGATCATGATTTTTTATTATATTATTATAGAACCATAGTTAAGAAACTACGTAATCATTTTGATTCATACACATTTACATTTCATACAAACTTCCATAATTTCTTTTGATTGTGTAAAGCTGCTTTGCGACAATGATGATTGTTGAAGGCGCTATACAACTAAAATAAAATTTCATTTCATTGATGACTAATTTGTCACTTAGCCTAATTTGTCATTACTAGCCAAGTTTACTCTGATCTTCCCTGTTAAGAAAAAAAAAAGTTTCTTAGATCCTATTTGCAAGGCACACTTATAAAGAGATTTTCCAAAAGTGTTGCATCAGAAGTAACCGTAGGCACTAATAAAGGTAACACTTAATTAATGATATTTTATAACACCTCCCTCTTTAGTGGTGGGAAAAAAAGAGGAACTTACAACACTAGAGTTGAAATCCAGGGGAACGCTCTGCAAAGGGGAAACAGGCTGCTGCTGTCCTCCCTGAGACTGGTGCTGTTGGAGGTTTTGTGGATGAGACTGAGTTGACTGCTGCTGCATGGTCTGCTGAGACTGCTGGTAGAGAGGGTAGGGAGGAGGCGGCTCCATTGGCAGGCTGCTGGTGTCCAAGGGGACCCCCTGGGGAGAGAGAAAGTTAAATTAAAAGAAATTTTTTTTTTTTACATCACTTGTAAATGTCACAAGTCTGTGTACAAGATATGTCATAACAGCTCGTTCCAGTGAACACAAACCTGTGCCAATGTGCAACTTCATTGTTTAAACAGAGCTTTCCAGAAAAATTTCCTTTATACCTCATGCTTAAAAGCAACCCTTATAAGAGTTTTTCATTTGCATTGCCCTACCTGTGTGATTGGAGAAAGGGACGGGGACATGGTGGGCGAGAGTTGTTTCCCCAAACTGCGACGTTGTTCAGAACCAGGAGAAAGGGTCAGGGGGCTGATGGGAGCTGGTCGTCTCCTGGGTGAGGTTGCCATACCTCCTGCAGGAGCACTGGAGAGCGAGGAAAGCCGCAGAGAGGAATGGATGGAGGGATTGCTCAAAGACGAGGGCAGCTGGGAGTTGCTGAGTGAAGCCTGGATGGAGGGGTTGCTCAGAGAGGAAGATAAACCTAAAAAAAAGAAATCAGATAAAACTGTTTTATCTGAGAAAAAAAAAAGAAGAGAAAATTATAATTCACCAGTATGAAGGCACAGTTCTACTCTGAAACCATTTTTAGGAACTCATTTCCACTAGAGGAACCAGGCCCAGTGAGTTCTTGGCCCACAGTTCCTCTCCTCTTTATCGTTTCCACCCATACAAATGAACTAATGGAATGATTCATGCTGTATGGAACAGTTTTACAAAATCAACAACGCTGGCATTCTTATATAACAAAGTCAAACTGGGATTTGCTTATCAGGTATAACCTGATCATTTTGCTTCACACATTGATTTAGAATATTTTCTCACACATTTCAAACTCATTTCCCCAATTTTCTTTTTTATTTTGTAAAGCTGCTTTGCGACAATGGCCACTGTTAAAAGCTCCATATAAATAAATTGATCTTTCTGACTTGAGATGAAATTTTTCGTGAATGAAGGCATAAAACCGATAACATTTACGGAGGACTTCAAGCACTAACTACTTGTCACCAACTTGCAGATGAGACGCAACTATACATTCAGAAACATCATAGGACGTTACAGGAACTCGTCTGGGAGTTATTCCAACATCCCTCGTACAGCCCTGACCTCACTCCATGTGTTTGAGACATTAAAGGAGTTCCTGGGAGGTCAGCGTTTCAGACATCAAGTAGGTAATCACATCATCGTTCTGTTGTACTGAAAAAACTTTCTACCTTAATGGTATTCAGGCACTAGTGAAACCCTGGGATAAGTGTGTTAGTGTTGCAGGAGATTATATAGAGAAATACAGTAAAGGACGTTTTTACTCTCTTAAATGTGTTGTTATTCTGCACAATCAAAAGTCCTGGTTTGAGTTGTAAGCTCTTGTTCAGTTGTTCCTCAAAGTAAAAATTTAGTGTTTAAAAAAACAACAACAATTTCAAACCCCTCCGTGTCCACTGTATAACTGTCTTTTTTTTTCAGCACGCCGTGCTTATCTCACTCAGGCAGTTCGCTTCACCTGTTTTTTTTATGTAAAGGTCACAAGTTCAGGAACTTCTGGATAGATCCAGAAGCCATTAATTCTTAAAAAAAAAAAAAAAATTATTTTGTGTATGTAAGCACGTGTACAGCGCGCGTGTACTGTTTCTTATAACACACATTTTCTCCCTCTCTGTTTCAGCCTTTCGTTATGTGTGTGTGCGTAATTTGACACCGTGCACCTTCACACGCACACTCTCGCCTTTACCCCGCCCCCTCGGCTTTACACACATACAGACACATACACTCTCTCTCTGCTCTACACAGAAACCCTGCTGTGTCGCAATTCTTTTCAAAGGTAAAGTGTAGGTTAATTTGTTTGTTTGTTTTACTTTACAGCAGTGATTCCGTTAGTATGCGCTCACGCGAGTGTCATTAGCGATGTTCCTTGCTAATTTTTCAGACAAAATAGTCTTTCCGTTAATGTGTGTGTGTGTGTTCGTGTAAAATTCAAATAACAAAGAAGAAAGGTTTACTTTGTGAGATGAGAAGGGAGAGACAGGAGGGGCTAATTCCTCCTCTCCGCTTACTTTAGATTCACACACATACACAAACAAACACACACACACACCCACATACATACACACACAGCGCCTGCGCGCATTTTTTAAAGGTAAAGTGTAGGTTAATTTGTTTTATTTTTATTTTTACTTATGTACTTATGTATTTATTTTTTGGGGTTGTGGTACGAATAATTTGAGTTTCTATTATTTCTTATGGGAAAATTTGCTTTGATTTATGAGTGTTTTGGAATACGAGCCCACTTCCGGAACGAGTTATGCTCGTAATCCAAGGTTCCACTGTATTAAGATCATGCTGGATCTTTATAGTCTCAATCTGTCCTCTCTCTCTCTCTCTGATACACAGAGATTGTTTGTGAGCTGCTGGACCACTGAGGACAGGGAGAAAAGAGCTGTTGATAAGCACCCAATTCAGAGGTCAAAGTTCCCAGTGATTCTGGAATTCACCCAACCTGCATCCAGTTCAGGGGATGTTGGCAGGAGCAGTGGGACAGCACAGTCAGTTCCCAGACATGGGCCTGAATGGAAGGTCCAAAGTTCAAGAGAGCGCTAAACTGAATGAGAGCAATCAGATCGGAAAGCGGGGGAGGTGTGGGGGGCATGCGGGGGCAGGAGAGCAAGAGTCTGGCTGCTCTTAGACACGGATGTGCCTGTGCAGAGAACAAGCCGCATTTATTCATCACACTATGTCTAAAAGAACCACGAAACAAAGGGCGGAGTGTTCACCAAGGCACTTATGCGGAATGACTTTTGCCAAGTTTAGGAAACACACTTTTTTTTCCTTTTTGTTTTGCAAGGATCGGTCACAGATATTCTGCACTCGCCATACGAAAAAGCTACAAACAGTTTAGGATTTAGGACACTGCCTAGCTCCTCTGACACTTTACTAGAGTTCTTGCCATATGATTATTAATGTCTCCAGCTGACGCACAACGAGTCTCACCCTGAGAATTTCCGATTCCAAGATGCATCATGGCAGCAGGCAGGTTTCCTGTACTGCTGCCTCCGCTCAGGTTGAGGTAGCCCCCCTCCTCAGGGTCAAGGGGGGTGGGGAGAGGAGAGGGGAAGTGCAGGTTACTGAGGTCCGGTAGAGAGCCGCCTGTGTTTAATGTGCCCTGGTAATGAGAGAGACCAACGTTCTGCTCCGGAGATGGGAATATACTGCAAAGAAGGGAGAAAAGGATACAACAAAACAGAGAACCCATCATTAGTAAATAATAATAATATTAATATAAATAAAAATATTTGAAGGCCTGGCTTTTGTACACGAGAATTCATAACATAAATTACAGAAAAACCTCTTCAGACATACTTGATTCCAGGCACTTCACAAGATTTGGGCCGTGATGAAAGGGACTGCACCTGTCACAAAGGAAGACAGGACATAAGATTCAAAGGGTTTAACCTGCTCGTGTCAAAAGACAGAAAACTTCAGACTGGAATGTGCATAAAAAGAGCTGCAGCACAAGTCCTGAACACAAGAAGGACAAATCTTACATTTTCTGGCTAGGACATTAGGCTGACATTTATTAAAAACTATTCTATGGTCAAGCAGTGTCTCGGTAATGTGAATAATGCGGCAGGCGGTGGGATTTGGATTGTAGTGCTACAGTTAAAGCACTGAGGTACACTGAAACAGTGTGCAGCACATCGGTTTCAAAAATAACTATATACTATCTAGAGGTGCAACACATCACAAAATCTATGGTTCAGATTGTATCACATATGTTTTTGGTTAATAAAAAGGCGCAAATATAATTTTACTTTCTGTTTATTACTTGTAGAATTAAAAAAAAAAAAACACTTAAAGCAAGGAACTTATGGTTATCATTATAAATAAAAACGACATTCCAGGTGTTCAAGATGTGTAAATAAAATCTTTCAAAAACTATTACATGCTTAGTTGTTAAGTTAAAATGCAATATGAGGCATGATAATACAGTATAAGGCATTATTATATATAAAACTCTTTATTATCTTAGTACTAAAAGAACTGGCTGATTTTAGTGAAACAAAGAACATACATATATAATTGGACTACAGTATGTGTTCTAGTGCAGCTGTTATTAGTTGGCCTGATGGAGTTTTTTCAGCATTGCAAAGGGGGATTTTGTCGATCTGATCTCTGACCCTGGCATGCACAAAGAGCTTGAGTGAGTAAAAATATAAATCGTCCATGTGCAAGAGCTTATTTTTTGCTCAGAAACAGGCCCAAATATAACTCCCTAGAGTGGCAACAAAGTTTTATTTTGCACCATGACGGGTAAAATTTGTAATTAATCTGTGATTCACATGTGCTGAACTGTGGGGAACGTTCCATGGATCGACTCTGATCTGTTTTAGCACTACTACAAACTCATGGAAATCTTTTGTTTTACGAACATCAATATGGTGTAGACCCAGTACATCACATAATGCTGCAAGCATAATAAAAATCTAACTAAAGCTTCAGACGAGAGGTTGAAAATGTAAGTAGTGTCCAAAAATCACATTAATATTATTGTGAAATATATTGCTATTTGAACTGTTAAATTTTACAGTCAACTTTATATTATAATCTGGGCTAACACCAAATAATGAGACAAATGATCTCATTGTTAATCACCTCAAAAGTATTTTAAATACTTACATCATTGACAAACTACATAAATTCCCAACTGTGTGTAAATTAGCAGGGTATTTTAAACTACAGCTTTTTGCGATTAAATTATTACACAGGTCCATATTGTAATGTAAATTGTTTACACGACAAACTATACGGCACTAAGCTGTGTGATCTTAAAATTATTTGCTCTGCTTAAACATGTCTCTCCACTCGTCATGATTGAATTAAAGAGTAGTTTTGTCATTTTAAAAACTTTTTGCTGCCTGTGAAGGTGAATTCACTGACAAATTTCTGACTTGAAGAGGGAGCTGATCTATAACGTGGAAGAAAGAAAGCATAAAAGAAAGAAATTAGCTGGGTCACTACAATATTGTCCTAGGCATGTAATTCATTCTGGAAACACTTGGATAAACACTACAAATTGCTCAGTGTACCTACAGTATGATGAATAATAAAACAAAGAAACAGTTTAATTTTGCAGCAGAGACCACCTTTGTGTTAATAACATATGATGTACTGTGCAGCTTGAATACACTCTCTCACCTTTTTGGCCTCCCACAGCTGCCTGGGCAATGGTTTACTCACACCAATAAGGCTCTCCTCATTAGGAACAGCGGGGAAAGAAAAGACTGCGGAAAAAAACGGGAAAAAAGAAAACGCATTAATTTAACCACAGAAGAACACAGACATGGGTAATAAAAAATAAAAAATAAAAAAAAGTAAAAAAGACTGATAAAATCCTCCCCGAAAAAGCTTTTATTTAGTATTTTGTTCAGTCATATTTAGAAATAGATGTGTAATAATTTCTTCATTTACTACAGTGAAAAAAAAGCAAGTCATTCTCCCTGCGCCTGAGCACTCTTGCCAGTAGGGGACACTCATAAACATCACACAAGAATAGCACAGAATGAACCTCAGGCCCTAGAAGCAACAAAACCGTGGTTATGTAGGTAGCTAAAACCACAGGGTATTTTAAAATGCAAAAAAAAAAAAAAAACATCATTCCTAAACTGCAGTGGTTTGGGGTTCAAGAATGGTTTAGTGAAGGTTGTGCACTGTGTAAGATGCCACAAGCAGGGTCAGTAACCTGATCTAACATTACCTGGATGTCCATATTCTGCCCACACACTACAACACCACCCCCTACACAGCACAAACACTCGCGCACACACACACACACTCACACTTACCATCTCCTGTGCCATCCACCTCCGCTTCATTCATGCTGGCTGCATCATCACACCAACAGAGCAAAGAAGAAAAGACAAGAGAGGTCTTTCACAAAGCAATGCAATATCTTATTTTATGCAATAAATCAATTTAGCACAAGCATCTAACAGTGCCACACGAATGACAGCAAAAATAAATAAATGACAACAAGTACTACATTTATAAATAAGGAAATGTTGACGTTTTTTATTTCATCACATCCCTAAAGTCACTCATCCAATATGTGTATCTCAGTAAGAGATGACTTCAGAGCTTAAAGCAGCATCGGTGCTAATGTTAATTCTATTGGGATGGCCCTCACTCCCCAAAGAGCAAATATTTGATTCATACAAACTGAGTCACTTGGAGTACACACTTGCTCCACCCGTTACAGAGTTCAGGCCCGAGCGGAGGCCTTCCGCTGTGGCCCGAATTCTGGAGAATGAGATACAATGCTGTGTCTCTTCAAGACAATTATAAGAGGAGCTGGTCTAAGGAAAGGGGGGGGCGGAGATAGTCTCAGTGACTACATGCACTGTGAGAATCAAAGAAGAGGCTTTGTTTAGCATGTTGCAGAGAGATCCTTTTGAGAACAGGCCTTCTTTCTCCTTCCCCTGGGTGCAACTCGGCCAATTCTGGCTAAATGCAGGATCACCTCAGGCTTCAAGCCAGGACTTTGTGCTCTGCTCTGCTCCACGGCTCCAGCAACGCAGTCCATCTCAGAACCCCGATCAACAACACAGCATGACGGGGATAAGAATATAATAGATGCATAATGTATGATGTATGATTTCCCCCTCAAGTGCACTATTTCAACAACTGGGAAGTAAAAAGCTCAGCCTAGGACTTTGGGCTAGATTAAAAAAAAAAAAAAAAGTAAGCATTATTAATTTATGAGTTGAAACAAAACGTAAAATAATTCCTTGACGCTACAAATACTCTGGATCGAAGGCTTATCGAAGATCAACTATACAAACCTACAGTGTGTGTCATGCCCAAGACCAAAGTAAACACTAGTTATATTTACAGGATGCCCAACTGCAGAAATTCATGAGCTGAAACTAGAGAGCATAATGAATATTGCTCTAGAGGTGTTCATATAAATAGAACAGATTCATCCTGTTTCTATGGCGGACCTTCTGCTGTTTCCAAAAGACTTGTTTTTTAAACTGGCCGGTTTCTACATGTCGAACAGATTGGTTGGTTTTAACTAACGCCGTCCAACACTTGTGTCTGAGTTTGGAGTTTCCGAGCCAAAAATGTTTTTAATCTCAACTGTCAGTTAGCTCTGAGAGCACACCTGTCGTCTCATCAGCTAGCACACCTTAAAAATAAATGACAAGAAATGACTGCTCTGAGCTGCAGGCTGTTTCAGTCTCCTATCTGCCTACACACTTCTCATATACTTCCCCTCCAACACCCTGCTTAAACATGTTAACTAGACTACAAACAACTCAGTGTCTGCAAGTTATGTGGTCAGTTCAGAATTCGTTTCCAGCTCAAAACCCTTTGAAAATTAAAAAATTAATTGCATTAATTTACTTGTTTTAGTCTAAAGCAATGTTTAATTCAACTGAGAATCTTACTCCGTGGCTCTCTCTGCCTGTCACTGCTTTAACTGGAACAGAACTGTACCTGTACCTACTGAGATATAGTTTGACCAAAGGAGACTGGCACAGAGCACCCACACTGTTAAGGTTTACACATCATCATCTTGTCAACTTGTCCGTGAATGAAAAAACAGAAGCACAAAACCCTGGACACAGTAGAGAGCCATGCTTGCTTTTACTCAAATAAGGTCAGAGAATAATGCCGGATTCGCTCTTTTTGTGCGTCAATAAAGTGGCACAAGCGGACAGACTGCTACCATGCAAATAGAAAATGTGATACAGTGTGTGTGTGTGTGTGTGTGTGTGTGTGTGTGTGTGTGTGTGCGCTGTTCCACATAAAAGTAGCAGACAATGAAAAGCATTAAAAGCAAAATGCGACCTCTCTGTGACCTGAAGTTGACCTGCGTGATATGGTTACTTTGAGTAAGTGTTTAAAAGGCGGCGGCGGTGAATAATCTACAGCTGGTTAATAATAAGATATAAAAAGTCACAGTCTAACAGTTAACTGGTAACAAAGGTGTGTTTTTCGGTTAACCGTGTCCGTTTGTGTGGGATCCGTGAAAACACTGAGGTTGGGATATTTTTGTGAAATAATAAAAGTGCCTATGTTTGCAGAAGTAAGACTTTTTTTAACTGACAGCAAACATGAACAAATGCATTCTCTCTTCTTGGGATTTTGGATGAACCAAGAAATTGGAAAGCCTGGAAAAACAAGCTCTGAATGATGTATGTAGATGAAGATATTTGGCGTCTAAGAGCTGCCAACCTGCCAGCTTGGTACAGTAAGTCAGCTGATGTGCTGTGCCCAGGCAATGGCAAATTCAGCTATGGATGTCAGTCTGCTTGTGAACTTGGTGTCCGGTGTAGTTTATGTGCATCACAGAGACAGGGAGGCTCTGGTGCACGCCGAGAGCGTTATGTTTTCCCAACACGTTGGCTGTTCTGGATGACGCTGCAGCCCTTTTAGAAGACTTCACAATAAGATTTTTTTATCTCCATTTTTGTCTGGAACACTCTTGAATAAGGACAAGTGAAAATGTGGTCTTAAAAACTGGGCGGATCCATCAGAAGGAAGTCTTTCTGGGTCTAAACTAAAGGTGTACGTAACAGCACGGTCTGATACAAATAGACTAAAGCACAATCAGCCAATCAGACTGCAACGTTCGTCTTTTTTTTTTTTTCAAAATATTATCAGATATAAGTGTTTACAAGCTTGATGTGCTTAGCGGTCTTTAAACCTTAACTGTGTTCCTAGATATGACAATCCAAACGCAAAACTCTATTAACACCATTAAGTGGTAATCAGCATCATTTCAAATTATAAAAAGTGGAATATTATTGTAGTCATTATGATGCAGCTCTACATTAACGCAACACAGTTGGTTCCAATCCCGGTGTTGAGGACCTCATTCAGTGCATGTTTCTTTTTTAAATTTTTTATATTATTTTGCTCCAACATCTAATTAAAGCACATAAAAGGCTTGCTAATTACCCAATGAGTCGAATCCGGTGAGAAAGAGCAGAGCAAACAGAAACGTGCAGTGCGTGTATGATCCCCAGGAGTACTGTAATTTTAAAACAAAATAAACAAGCTGAACGCAGAGACCTACAGTGCAGTAGCGCTTCCCAGAGGGCCACGTCTGCACGAATGGCACACACCTCCGTGGATATCCGTGTTACAGTACATGCACTACAAACTGTGTTTTTTCGTTAATCAGTAAACCATGGGTTTATTCAACAAACACCAAATAACCAGAATCAGGTTGACACACACATACAGTAGATAAAGCAGAGGATTCCAGCACTGTGCAATCCACAGGTTCCAGAACATCCAGTCATGATTGACAGTCCATCATCTACCAGAAAAGAACCCGACCCGTTCCTGCACGCCACCCACACAAACGCTGCTTTGTTTATTCGGCGACTGCTGTGTGATAGGTTTTTTTGTTCATTTTGAGTGCTTTTGGGTTATTAAACAGACCTTTATAAACACAATGAATTATAATTGTGATGTGCTCACCGTTGCGCTGGGGCGGCCCTCTGCCTGTCTGCTGGTTCCCGCTGAACGGATCCTGCGGGTTCGGGTTCATGGCGCTCGTATGCAAAGCTGAATCTGAATTGGTTCTGTTGGGAGGAGACGAAATAAAAATAAAAAATAGGAGTGAAGGAAAGAAGGGAAAAAGGGTCTTGGCTAATGCCATGTTGGGTCTACAAGCATACAGAGTAATAGGCTTAAGTGAGTCTCAGGCCAGAGCGTCTACATATGCCAGTAAGACACACAGTTACCCCTCCCTTCTCCTCACTGCCATCTTTAACCAGTTACACATGAGATCTCTCTCTCTCTCTCTCAAGGGCTCTTCACAAAGCTCTGGTGCTTTTCGGGCTCTCTTTGCCAAGCACACACTCAATGCAGAGCTCAAACATTAATCATTACACATAAAAGGTGAATGTAAAGCTAAGGCTTTGAGTGTTTGTGCATTGGGACAGAAAAGAAGGCATGGCAACCAGCTGCAAAAGTCTGTTTTGGTATGTCACAGCAAGACTGGACTCAAATCCCAAATCATTTTCTTATTATTGAAAGTGATACATGAAGATCAACAGTATACCACAATATAATAAAATCATATACAGTGGAACCTCGAATTACGAGCATAATTCGTTCCGGAAGCAGGCTCGTATTCCAAAACACTCGTAAATCAAAGCACATTTTCCCATAAGAAATAATGGAAATTAAAATTATTCGTTCC
>JAOTRS010000036.1:10349163-10371787 GCA_028565755.1 Dinotopterus cunningtoni
GTCTGGCCTGTCTGTCTGTCTGACACGTCTGGCCTGTCTGTCTGTCTGACACGTCTGGCCTGTCTGTCTGTCTGACACGTCTGGCCTGTCTGTCTGTCTGACAAGTCTGGCCTGTCTGTCTGACTGACACGTCTGGCCTGTCTGTCTGGCCAGCCAGATTATGTCACATCATCAGGCAAAACTGGATGAACAGAATTTAATGAAACTTTTGCAGTACTTAGATATCTGTCTGAAGTTTTACCTGCACTATAAGTGAAATTAAAAGTTGAGTAAAAGTGATGTTATGAACAGTTATGTACCAGATTTAATAATCTATTTTAAAATAAGCTACTAATAAGCAACTGAATATTTTTACTCATATTTTCACCACTGAAATAACCGCTGAAATTGTACAAGTGAATTTTACCGCGCTGGATAAGTTTTAAGACAAAACTTGATCTTTATTCGGTCCACTTTCTTGATTTCTCATCTGTGATTCACTCTCCAATTACCGAACAGAGAGTGTATTTGGTTGACGATGAAAAAAGTACAACTGAGCGTAAACAAGGCGTAACATACTCAACCTTACAGAATTTACTTTCTTTGTATTAATAAGTTAGACAGAGAGTTCTGCTGTACAGAAAAACAGGCAGATGTACATGGGCTTCAACCTGAAATAATATAATCACTGATTACATTAAAGCTGATCAGTTTATCTTTGACTTTAACCTTTTAACTATTTCAACAAACTCTTTACCAGTTAGTACTTTTATTTCCGCTAGTATTTCATACAATTGTGTATTTATTACTTTTCCATAAATGGCATCCCAGCTAAAAGTAGTCCTAGTATAGTTTAAATGCATTTTCATTTTTAAAGGTTTAGTATTTAAATGCATTGTAATATTAAGACTGCTGGAAGGCAACTTTTCATATAATACATTTTTAAACCATAATTTTTTTAATTACACCGTGAAATGCATACTTAATTTGAAAAATATTTTTTAAATAAGATGACGTTTATTTATTCAGAGTAATGAATACGTTATGCATATAGGGTCATTAAATTAGTATATAATGTAGAACAAAAGAGCCTGACAGAATAATTTTTAAAAAAGAAATCCTTAATTCCTAAAGGCAATAAGTGTGTCTGAAACAGTACCTTAGCGATGTCATTGATAAGGTCCTGGTATCGGTTTTCTGGCTGTACTTTCCCCAGCTCTGCCAGCCTCTGCAGGTTGCTCTTAATCTTGTCCTTTTTGCCCTGCAGTGTGAGACTGTCGTCCACCACCGGTTTGGCCTGCTTCATCTTTTCTGGTGTCTTGGCGTCACGGATGGCTCGTCGCTGCATTGCGCGCTGGTACTCCACCTCCTGTAGACCACACAAATCAATAACAGGGCGTCAACGAACATATCTACCTGATTAAAGCACCCATGTGATCTCTTCCTGGCGTTTACCTGCTCCGGGGTTGCAGCAGTGTCCAGGATTTCAGACAGCGTTTCTCCCGGTTGGAATCGGATCACATCCACAATGAGCCTCTTGGTGCTGAAATTGAATAAAAATGACTTATGAGTTTTTAATTCCGGAAAATATCTTTTAATCTAAAATATCAGGAGCAGGATGTACTTCAGAAGGAGGGTCTTGGCGTCGGTTTCGGCGTTCACTTCCCCGGGGACGTCGAATTTGTTGGTGAGGGTAAGAGAGACTTCGGTCTTGCCCATCATGTCCTTGTTAGGGTCATCAGACGGCAGTGGATTCTCTCCTGCAAGTGAAAAATCCCAGCTGAAGTAAACAGCTGTTCAGTTACAGTTACATTCTATTTTTTTCTTTTCTTTGGTGACTCACCTATCAGAGACTCGATGGTTGGCACCTCTCCCAAATCTTCCAGCAGCTCATGAATGGGATCATTGTGCTCAGGAGCGATGGCGTCCTGGTGATCTAGCAAGAGCTGTGAGATGAATTGAAGAGGAAAAAAAAAAAAATAACCTGTGAGTCATAAAAATAGATCATACGGGCAGTTATGAGTGTGAGTTTGCACACACTGACCGTGTGTGTATTGATGATCTCGCCGATGGAGATGTAAATAACAGGCTTGCTGACGGTGATCAGGTCCGAGTACTGATCCACGTTGAATTTGTCCTCCAGTGACGGGACGTCACAAGCTGCCAAGAAGAAACGTCTGTGGAGGATATAGCAACAAAAACATAACGAGTGAGGCTTTAGCTGTACAATACTTGTAATTTGTAATTGTGAAAGTATGACAGCACAGGGATAATTGCGTACCTGAATTTCTGGTAGGAGTTTGTAAGGTACTCATTGATGGGGTTAAGGTGGGCGTTGTCTCCAAGAAACATTTTGTTTGAAGCGGCGTGTTGCAGCATTTTGGCGATGGAGCCCAGGTTTCGCCGCTGATCGGTGGTCAGCTGACCTCCAGCCGACATGTCGATGATGTCAAAAGCGTCAGGCGCCACAATGGCAGGGTTCATATAGCGATAATATAGCAGGTTTCCAACAATCTGAAATCATACATGCGCAATCAGACGACTAAGACGGCACCGACAGCAAATGTTTCATACATTGTTGCAAATTTTTCATGTTTTCGGCAGGGCTTAGTAGGAAATGAGGCAGGGAGACATGAGGGAGAGAGAGAGAGAGAGAGAAAGAGAGAGCGCGTGGGGCTCACCTTGTGTGCGCAGGTACGGAGAAGCAGAAGTCTCAAGAGAGCAGTGAAGGCAAAGGCAAAGGGGCGGCTGGAGCCAGAATAGACGATGTGAGAGAGAGAGACAGACAGACAAAGAGATAGAGGCAGCACTCAGCACTGAGTAAAGTGAGGAGACTGAAGCACGACAGCTGTGGTCTTCACAAGCACAGGTTTCAAAAGGATAATTAAATATGTAATCCAATAATATACAGTACAGATGGGCAGACGTACAGGAGCAGTCAAAAGTTTGGACACACCTTGCTATTATGCTTAATTGGAGACACTTCTCATTATCAACTGTTTAAAATTTGGGAGACCATGGAATTAGAAGGTGTGTCCAAACTTTTGACTGGTAGTATAATCACCTAATTAAGTTATGCAAAAAAAAAAAAAAAAAAAAAAAAAAAAAAAACCTTGTTCAAAGAGTACAAGTCCTACAAAATAGGGCTGACAAACAAAAACACACCAAAAAAAAAAAAAAAAAGTTCATATTGAACAGTGAAGTCATGACATACTGGTTTGGAAGTTAAGTGACCCAAATGATCCCCCCCCCCACCTTTTTTAAACAATATCTACATGTCCAACAAAATTATTAGGCATGCACGTATATGAGGGACATTCCTACCTTTATTTCTCTATATAACCCCCTTCTACACTAATGCACTTATCCCAGTGTTTCACTAGTGCTTGGATACCATCAAGGTAGAAAGTTTTCTCAGTACGCCAAAGCCATGACTGAACTGCCTGCTTTACTGTACATCTGAAATGCTAGCCTTCCAGGAACTCCTTTAATGGCCCAAATATGTGCAAATGCTCTGGAGTGAGGTCAGGACTGTACGTGCAATGTGGCTATAACTCCCAGGCAAGTTCCTGCAATATACTGTACAAGTGCTTCAGTGGGCAGTATTAGGTCGTGCACTGTCCTGCAAAAACAATGTCTTTGGGGAACAAACCAGGCCATTTTTCCCTATTAAATGAGTTCCTGGGATTCAGAAGTAAAGCAGGCAGTCCGATCATGGCTCCGACGGTATCCAAGCACTAGTGAAATGCTGGGATAAGTGCATTAGTGTAGCAGGGGGTTATATAGAGAAATAAAGGGAATTTTTACCGTCAACGTCACGTTTCAGCAGTATGACAAATCAACAATGGGAAGCAATGACAGCAGTGATTATATTCAAGGGAGGGATGGGGAATTTGTGCCGAGTAAAAGGAACCTATTAAAACAGTAAGGTAGTCAACCTACTGAAGGTGAAAACGACGCAGGGCATCTTGGAGATGCGGTGGATGCAGATATGAAGCGGTTGTGATAAATGTGAACTATCAAGATAGACAGTTCCAAGAATTATGTAAAGGATCATGTGAACGTAGCCTGGGCAGACCCTCAGTTAGGCTCAGTATAAATCACAGATGGCTTCCCATTCACTGTCTATTGACAAAATTACTTTATATAAATAAACAATGACTTTAAAAAAAGCTTTGATATTGCATCCTTGATATTTTCATTGCTTTTATTTTTCTTACATGCAACAAACATGTACTGTAGTGTTCTGTCCGTGGTAGTAGATAAACATAGACTTAATGAGCTGGTTTATTTATGGCCGCTTAGTGTAGCTAGGGAATTTCTGTTATTAAAATAGCTTTTGTTATTGCGTTTGTGTGTATCTGGTTCAAGCACTCGACCAGAAAATGACTCGATCCGCCCATCACTAGAAGTAATCAAATCCAGGTTTTTGTAGATATACAAAAAAGAAAAAACAGATTTAAGCAAGAAAACTTTGTGGTCTTTAAGAGAAACACGACCACCCAAGAAAAATGAAGAAAACATTCAAAACAATCAAAACATGCAAGCGCGGTCTGTGGGGATTAATGGGGACGATTTCGAACACAAACCTTCAAAAGCTCGTCCTCCGTGGCATCAGGAAACTTTTCATTGAGCGTATCCTTCAGTACTTTGGAAATGAAACGCATCCCGTAGCTGTGGATGAATAAAGCGTCACAGTCAGCGAGTGCATCACTGACACTTCCACACAGGCCAGGGTTAAAATATTCCCATCCATATTTAAAGCTTTACTTTACAGTGGGTGAATATCCACATACTGCGTACTCACGGGATTTTGTCGACAGAAACTATGATGGCTGACAGAAATTTGTCTGTCACTGTCCGCATGTTCTTAATGGAGGCTTCAAGGCGGTTTCGAACCTCTTCATGGCTCATGGCTTGTTCTGGTGTGACATCATAAGGCAGCTTGCTGTAAAAGAGGACAGGTGAATAGATTTTAACTTGCGATACTATTAAACTGCTTATCAAGCACAAAGTTTCTGCATGTGTTATGGCTTCACATAGTCAAACTGAAATGTTCTTCTCCATGCAAAAATCTTGAGCCATGCCTCATTTCTTCATATTTCGCTTCCAAAGAACCAGACTTTCGTTTCTTTTTTAAAAAGAGGAATAGTTCTCCAGGCTTTCTAAAGGACTTTTTGGTTCACATTTTTGGCAAGTCTCCCATTTTCAGTCCAGTTCCTGTACTTGAGCAGTTTCAGAGAAATTTTATTTGTTTTTTAAGCCACACAGTGACCTATAAATCATTCAGGCATGAAGAGCACTTAAGTTAAGGCATGAACTGGTGAGAAACGGGTGCAGATGGTGACAGATGATCAGGCCGGTGATTAGTATACTGGTGATGCTGAATGCTAAGTGGTTGGAACTGATGAGAGGGGAAATGAGGTTGCTGCTTAGGTTGTTACATAAACAACCAATGTTTAAATTGTATCTTTAGGCACTTTGCAGCCTGTTACAGTAAAATATTTTCCTCCATTTCTTTAATTTTATATAATGCAATATAATTAAATTTAATATGAGGAATAGATGGGTGGCTCAAGACCTTTGCACAGTACTGTATATAAAATTTTTCTTTTTTGCATGGATCTCTACCCGAAGTAAAGCTGTAGCATTTTAATATCTGCTACGATTTTTCTCCCCATTATTCAATAATATCATAGAGGTTTTTATATTACATATTTGATAACTCTCTTGCATCATTTCTGTTGTTATACCTACCTCTGGGACTGTTATGGCACATAATCTAAGACTAGTAATTAATAAGTTATTACAGACCATCGTTCACTATTTCCTTAAAATAATAGGACATCCCATTTAATTTCATTCCATTCAGGATTCCATCCACGAGTCAAACTGCAAATGTAAACACATCATAAAGCATTTCGAACCTGGCCTCTCCAGTCTGAGACTCCATCTGATTCACCCAGGCCTTGTAAATATCCACTGGGTCAGTCTTGATGTTTAGCGTCTTGTCGTCCATGATCTCTTTTACGACCGGAGACAGGATCTGCCTCAGAGCGTTCTGACCACGAGCTCCTCTGTTGAAGCTCACCACCATTTTGATGACAGTGGGGTTTCCAGTTACAATCTCCTGGATCTGGTCCACTTTTGATCTGTTCAAATAGGTTTAGCATAATTTGTAACTTGTGACTCGAATTAATCAAATAACGACACCTAGTTCTACAATTTCAGGTTGGATATGATGTCATGACTGTTGGATCTTACTTGATTTCCTCTTGCAGTGCTGTTTTGAAGAGTTTGAGCAGGAGGTACTCTTCACGTTGGTTGGATGCGTAGTTGTATAGTGTGAAAATCACAGAGTCCATGAATTTAGTGGACTTGTTCTGAGGCATTTGGAAGATCAGCTTGGCCAGGTAGGTGGGATTGGTCTGAAGAATGAAGATAAACAGAAAAGACATTTTTTCATTTTTTCAACGAAACAGTGGCAAACAGTATCTACATAGCAACATAAAGGAGGACATACCTGCAAAAGATAGAAAAGGTACTGATATGCTTCCAGCTTGTCTCGCTTTTCTTTACTGAGAGCCTTCAGGCCTCCCTTCTGCTTGTTCATCATCATGAGGTTGGACAGCTCGCCCTTGTTCTTCTTGGTGAGCCTCTTGCTATGAGAGACGACCTCCTGCAGGGTGATCTTGTTCTTCACCAGAAGACCGATTTTGATGTCCATCAGGTTGAGGTCGTTCTCCAGCTGCTGGTTGGAGCGGATGTTGGTGATCACTTCCTCCCTTAGACGCATCAGTTCCAGCTCCTCCTGGAAGTCCTGGTCGCTGTGGTCCAGCAGGTGAACGAACTTGCGCACAACCGCCATCGGAGGATCGTCTGCGTTGACTGTGCGAGAAAAAGAGGATGATCAGGAGTTTCCTTAACTACTACAATAAACAAATTCCTAGATATCATGTTATATTATCTAAAGAAATCCTTATAGAGATGTGGTGCTTACTGAGAGTCTTGTAGTCATCTCTTGCTTTGTTGGCCCGGATAAATGCCTGGATTTTCACCACTTCGTTAATCTGGGATTTCAAAAGATATTTAAGGAATATGGTTAAAGTTCCAAATAATCATAAGCCAACATCAGAGGTGAGTTGAGCATACATAGTAAAGATTATATACAAAAATGGCAATTTCAGCATTCAGGCCTACATACGGACTTACACACTATGGAACAAATGAATATTACTGTTTGTTGACAATACTGAGTTTAATGCATAGATTATAAATTTCTAGATGCTATTGAAACCCTGCGATTTTATTTAAGAAAAAATGGGGCAACCTCCGGAGGCATGACCAACATGAAGGTAATCTGACTAGGGAATTCAGACAATAAACTTAATCATGTGTGTAATCCATTTCCTTCACCCATACAATGCAAATAGATAGCAGATGCTCTGTATCATCATCAAATACAGAGAAAGCAAACAGTTACTCACGTGGTCTTTGAAATACTTCAGACGATCCCTGTACTTTTTGCGAGCTTGGTGCATCCTAACCATCGACTGGATCTGAGATTGTAAAAAAAACGAGCACAAACATTAGCTCACTCTCGTAACCACTTTCATCACTGAACTAAGTTCAGTGTCCTTCAAGTTATTCAAAACTCTTTTAATCATACCTTAACAGCATCTTCAGTGTGATCCTTCAAGTACTGCTTTCTGTCATTAAAAGCCTTGCGGTCTTTGTATCCCTTCCAGTGGGCCTGTCAATCACAAAGCACCGATCAATTCACTGGCAAAGGCAATCCATTCCTAGCATTGCTTAGATTCCTGATGAAGTCTGGCGGCTTGAGTCCAGGACTCACCTGGATGCGTCTGATGGCTGGATCCTGGGACTCCAGGAAGCTGAGGCGCTCTTTTTGATTCCGTCTCACCAGGAAACCTCGGCATCGTGCTTGCAGTTTAGCGATCAGACTCTCGTTAGCCAACCACAGCTGCTCCCGGTTGTAGGCCGCAGTTACTCCTGATACGACAGACTGGACATGACCAGAGAGAGAAGCAAGAATCAGTTAACGGATATGGAAATACAAGATGATGAGCCGTACCACATTCACTTATCTAAATTAAATCATTGCATATGTACAGTATTTTTAACCATTCACCTGGATCTCGTCCTTGTTCAGCTGTGTATTGTTCTGCACAAATCCAGCAGGCTCGTCCCATGTGCCCTCTTTAGTCTTCAGGTTGTGGTAGTAATTGTAGCCTCCCTTTACCCAGTGCTTCATCCATTCGCTACCATTATCACCTAGGACATTTTACAGACACTCGTATCACATCCACTCCGGCTCAATGCATCTATTCACGAACACTCGATTCACACCCACTTTACACTCTTACCCTCCTTCTGTTTGTCGTTCTTGATCTTCGACAGGTCATCCTGATACGTCTGGGCGCATTCCGCGGTCACACCGTACAGACTGGCTCCAGGTGTGCGCAGCGCTGCCAGCGTCTGAGTCGCATCCCCACTGTCTACAGCCTCATTAATGGCTTGGATTGCCTGGGAGACTGTCAGAGTGAGACCACGTTAATGCCAAAAATAATGAAGATGATCATGACGTAAGCGAGGAACTATGCATAGTCCTTTTCTTACACTGCAGGGCCTCTTCGGTGTCTCTGTTAGCTTGGAAGATGGCCTCCTGGATTTCATCCAGCCAGAGTACTGCTGATGGATCCTGAGTCTCCTGAAACCAAGGAAATAAGGCAGAGAGTCAAGGTAAAAATCTGTAAAGTAAAATGATGCAAAACATTTTTTTACCGCAGGGAATAAAAGTAATAGATGGAACAGAATTGGAGATTTTATAAACGTCTAAGACAGCGTGTTGATTTTCAGAATGTTTGTAACAAGGTACTAGTGTAACACATTGAGCGCAAGAGGTTTAATTAAAAAGAAATAGCCTGAAACGCATTCTCTCTCACTGACTGACTTGGGTGTGGACTTACTTTTATCCACCAGGAGGCTCTGTTTGATCACTGCGTCACACCAGCCCGCGGTTTTGTTCTCCCGCCCTTTTTTTTTTTTTTTACCAGCACACTGCGCTGGGATTGGCTAGTAGTTCTGTACAGCTCTCTGATTGGATAGTAAAACTATTTATGAAACAGACTTTTTAGACACAGTGAAGTCTTTCTCTGGATTCTTCTTGGGCCTATTTTCAACTAAAGTCTTAAAACTCAAGTTTAAAGCAAATGGCTCACATGGTGTTTGGCACAAAAATGACAAGCAATTTCATATGTTTTCTTTTCTTCCCTTTTTTGAAGTCAGCCCGACAGATGTTTAAACTAGAAAAAAAAAAACCTTTTCAACATCTGACCCTTCTGATTTTATTGCTATTTACGGCATATGTAATAAACAACTTTGGCTGAATTCACTCCTGTTGCGTGGTAGTGAATCTATAATCTACTGCTGTAATCTTTTGCTACAATGGGATGAAAAGGAAGTGGGCGGGGCCCCCGTGGTTTCCGCTGAGAGCAAATCTCTTTGCTGATTGGCTGAGAGTGTAAGGCCCGCCCCTTTCGGCCTCACATGCTGGCGGTTCAACTGAACTTGAGGGTGTGGTGGAGAGCTTATAAACCACGGGGGAATTAAAAAGTGTTCTGGAGATCGCATCAAAATTGGAATTAGTTATGATCTTGCAGTTTTGTGATGTTAATGCTATTTAATTACACGGCACTTATTGTCTTACTGTAATTCATTTTTAGGCTGTGGTTACCGTAAACTTATTATGACATACTATGATGGATATCGTATGACTGATTATGGTACACACACGGTATATAAACATGTATACAGACACACACACACACATACATACATACACACACATATATGTATGTATGCATGAATATAGAGTGCCAATCATAATTAAGGAAGTGAAAATAAGGGTGTGGCAAAATGGTAGAGATTATATTTCAGTCTCTCCAGGGCCTGTAGCAGCATGAGGTCATTATTCCTGTGCTAACGTCTATAAATAAACGCCTATTAAATGTGACAAGCTAGTTCCTTCACATTGCTACCTCAAAACAGTAATACTGCGACTGCGATTTGACAGCACCTAAACAAAAAAATAAATACATCACATTTTCATAAGCAATAGGGGAAAATGCACCAGATCATATCCCAGTTCTAATTGAACCTAATTTTATCTGAAACAAACTGCAACAGTCTGGTCTTCACTTTTTCAGCAGTGTTTGAATGAAGCCCTTCACTCGCCTCAGCTGTGCAGCACATGACTTTGCAGAAGTTAAAAAGTTGAAGAAAGAGAAAAAACAAAAAAAATCCAGAAACTTCCTTCCATAACCACTTCCTGTCAGATGTCACAAGAACATCTGGAGGGCTCGAAGCAAATATCACACCGAGGAATCTCCACTCAGAAGACGGTCAGAGCTTAAAAAAAATGCACAGTCTCGTTCTGCTCGCGTGGAGGAGCAGAGTTTTGTCCTTTTAAGGCAGCAATGCAGTCATCGGTCTGTTATTTCCTACTGTTGTGAAAAAGTCGCATAAAGGAAGACCTTGTTTTCATAGCCGTATTGCGTCGTGCATGATTAAGAAATTTGTCCCAGCAATAATTTAGTCTCAAACTCACACGCAAGATAGAAATCAGCACTGAAAAACATACAAAACACTGCATTTCCACGGAAAATGAGCAGGAACAGGCTTTCCACACAAGTTTACCCCCCCCCGCCCCCACAAAAAAAAGGGGCATAAGTCCGTAGCTTGTGCAAAACACCAGCGATCATTCAGCAAGCTAAATTTTCTCATTGCACCCACAGTGTGACTTTCACTCCTATGCCCCTAATACTCCTACATATACTGTATATGATGTACTGTAAGCTGATCAGGTACAGAGACGTTGCACATTGAGAAAAAGACTTTCACTTTCATTGAACGGCAGCCTTGCGGTGACCCCATGCATAAACATATCGAAAGCTCACTATTTATAATAATAAAAAAAAAAAAAAAAACAGCCAGAGGTGGATGATGTGATAAATCCAATCTGATTAACAGATTACAGTAAATCTTTAGATACTAGATCGTCCTCCGTCTGGGAGCGTTTATGAGCAATACCAGACATAAAGTATAGAGGGGCTGAAAGAAAGCATGAGACAGTGAGTGTTATTTATCCGTCTGAAGTCATGGGTTACTGTATCATATGAAATGTGGAGTTAATAATAGAACAGCACTTCACACAGATCCGCTCTTTGTGTCTGTTCTAATGCGCAATAATAATGACCAGCTGTTATCACTTTGCTTTACACCATATATCACACATTTCATTCTGATTACATGAGATTTTAGACCAATAATCGGGCAATTTAGTGCACGTGACCAGTAATTTCTCACTTTTTTCACATTCCCACATATGCATGTGTCCGAATATATAATCAGTTATAGAATAAAACTGATTATATATTTGAATATAAAAGATTGGTTCTATAAAGTCATTTCCAATCGTAGAACATCCCTAATAAGTCACTGCCAAGAAGTGATTCAAGATCTGGTGTGTTAGCAGCATCAACTAGGAAGCTCAAGTCTAACCAGAAAAGAAATGAGTAAAAATTAGACCACGCCTACATCTGAATGACACGAAGATTTGTTAGTGGAACTGTAAAAAAATACAGTAGGGAGAACTATGACTGGGGTTCTGAGCAGTTTCTCTTTTGCATGAGATATCTAGAGATACATGGTCTAGGGTAGAGAGGAGACCGGGAGGCGTGGTTGTGCGATAAAATAGTTATTTAAGCATCTAACCAATCACAGACGAGACTGAATTTCTGCAACCAATCATAACGCAGCAGGTGGGACTTAACCGAAAAAGTGTGAAAAAAATATGTAATTTTTTTTTCTTTTGTTACATTTACAACCACTCTGCACGTGTCAAAAATGTTTAGATTAAATGCTTTGAGTATGTAAATGCAGATTTTATCAGATCAGCCTCCATGTCAACAGTTAAGTTAGAATCTCTAATCAGAATAATTTTAATCAGATTGAAACATCGCTGATGACTCTTACTGTACATTACTAAGTGTGTGTTCATGACACGGCAAAACTCAATGAAAGATGAAAATGATAACGAAACAGCTAAAGATCATATATTAAAGTTCAAGTGACAAATCTTCCAGTAATGCAGCTCAGCCACTGCTGCGAACCAGCTGGAACAGGCAAAAACTACTTCTTTCTCCTTTTATATTTTATAATGTATAAGAACAGGCTAAATTTCACAACTTTCTATTAAACGTATGTGTGTAACTAAAACAAATGGAATGATTGACCAAGTTAAATGCTATACTGGATGCACTTGGCAAAGGAAAAACTAAAAAAAAAAAAACCTACGTGAGCTTTCTCTCTCCGTGCCTCCAGGAGTTTGTCGTAATAATGCTGAGCTATCGATGGGTCCACGTCGGTCAGCTTAGCCGCAGAGTGCTGCAGGGCCTCCAGAGTCTTCTTCGGGTCTCCCTCATCGAGAGCCTCATTGATCAGACCAATCGCAGCGATTCCTAATGACAGGACACACCAGAAGATTGTTAAATATTAGGAGTAACGATGTTACCTGATCAGCTCATCAAGCATTTCTATGGGACTCACTCTCGTGCTCCTCCTGAATAGTGCTGTTGACTTGATCCACACACGCCTGGATGTCGTTCCATGTCAGATAATCGCTGCCCTCTTCTCGCGCTGCAGCCTTCAGACGCATCAACTCGTCCATGTACCTGAATACAGAAACTATTTTATACCCTATCATTTTTTTAATCTAGTAGTATGATCATGACAGAGGCATGTTTCTGACAAATCCGATTTAGAAAATGTACCTATATTGTAATTTTACCTATAATGTAAAATTATTTTATAGGTCAAATAGGTCTCCAGTCTACATAATCACAAAAAAGGCTTTTTTTGTTTTGTTTTTTAATTTCGCTGTCACTCACATGACATGTAACAAGGAGGTGGAGTTAACATGCCAACCAGTAATCAGGAGTTGGGGTGAGATGCTGTTATTTTCATGCCAAAAACTGTTTTGCACCCTGATTTAATTTTTGTTCGCTTAAACGCTCACTTACTCCATCAAACTGACACTTGCGTTGTGCTCAAACCGTATTTCCTGCTCAATATCACAACATATAATCATAAGCAATTATTATTTGTTTTTTTTAAATTCTGTTGACCTGTTTTTGATCGACTCCCTTTGATGGTTTGTGTGTCCACTCAATGCGTAAAGGTGTCAAACACACCCCTATCTCACCTACGCGGTTTGACTCGCGGTGAAATGTGTTAGGCACCGCGAGCTAGAGCAAGTGACCGCCCGATGTTCCGCGAGCTCGAGGGCCGGCAAAAAATGAAAGTTTATTTTTTCGCAAAGATTGGAAACAAAATCCAACTACGCCAAAACTTGCAGTGAATCGCCATGAACCGTACTTACGGCCGCCGCGCAAAACCACGTAGGGTTACATTTTCTTCCGTTGTTGCATTTATCATGGCATAACTTGATTATGCATCCATCATATTTTATAAGCATATGGTAAATGTCTTCCACACACACATGCTAAAAACTAAAATAAATACTACTGTCTGATCAGAGACAGGCACGTGCAGTTCTAATTGGGCTATAACTTAAAGTATTAGATAATGAAACCTGCCGTGTTGATTCGAGCTGTTACACAGAGACTCTGAGAACAGAGCGAAAGCTGGAAAGAGGAGGTCATACTGGAGGTCAGAGTAGAATAATCTGAGCAAAGCCTATCATTTTTTTTTTGCTGTATACTGTTGACATTACATGCATATTTTAAATCGAGTTCCATTCTAATGAATAGTGCTAATCTTATAAATTTCAACATAAACGTAATTAATTAAATAATAATTATTATATATTATTATATAATAATAAAAATAGCTTAGAAGAAAAGTTTGTTTAGAGCAATAACTATGCGTTTTAAGCCACTGTACAATAACGTGACTAATGTGTGTACCAAAATCACGACCATTAAAACTGCCATCAATTTTACTAACCTGCCCAATAGAGATCCATTCTTTTTCTCCAAACGTATAACGCTTATTGCAGACCAACACATAAACAGTGCATCAATAATAACCTGAATAAGTGGCTAAACAACACTCGCCTATTTATTTATCTTGCCTGAAGCAGTGTTATGGCACGCAAGGTCATTCATTTTTAAACACCACCATCACAACGGACTAATATTGCTTATAAATATATTTATGGAAGCCAGCCATAGCCATGGATTTACATTATATTTGCAGATGTTGGGTCTCGGCTCACTTTATAATGGAACATCAGATGGTTTGGAACAAGAGAAGAGGACGGACATGTCGTGGCAGTACAAAGTATTCTCGGTACTGTGTGTGCAATAGAAAAATAGCTAATATTTTCCATCTGCCTGAGCACCCCCTCATGGCTAAGCAGGAAATCAAAGAAAAGGTCACTGTTGTTGCTTGCAAGAATAAAAGGCAGTGTTATCATTCTATACCCGTGAAAATGAGGTAGGAGAAAAAGAAGAAAAAGAGTAGATGAATTTAATCATTTATATATAGTGTGTTAGAAATTAATACTAGTTTCCTGTTCTTAGAGGTCTATTACTGACTGGGATTTAACCAGGAACCAAGAAATGACATTTACAAGCAATTATTTTTCACTTCTTGACCATAAAAAGTTGCTATCTTGTTATCGAGTGTGTCTCACCTCTGTGCATACTCTCCCTCCACATTGCTGAGGCCTGTAACCGAGCTGCTCAGCTGCTTCCATATAGCACCTCTGTCTCCTACATCCAGAGCCTCGTTTATCAGCACCACCGACGACAGCATCTCTACTGCGACCAACAGTTCCGGATGCGTGAGCGAACCCTGATCAACCAGACACACACCTTATTCAGGACAACTGAACTCAGCACTAAGCACATAAGTGTGTACGTGTCCAGATTCTGACCTCTGGGCTTTGCTGCTGCAGGCTGAAGAGTTCTCTCTGGTAGAGCTCAGCGGCTCTGGGGTAGACCGTCGGAAGCTGAGCGTCAGGATTCATCAGCTCGTTCACGGTTTCCTCGGCAACACCTTTCCTGACGGCAGCGTTTATCCGCGTTATAGCCTGAAGCACTGAGAAAGACGCACATTCCGTTATTAAAAAATAAAATGCACTTGGATTAAAACTAGGGCTGTCAATTTTTTTTTTTCTTTAAACACAAATTAATAATATGACCGAGTTTGACCCTAATGGCTTCCCATAATGGCAGCGCGGTTACCCGGCTGTGTGTTATAATGGCACGTTTAATGCGGATAATAAGATGACTGAGGAAACATCACCAGCTGTGCTAAACGGCAAGTTTCATTATGAAAAATCTTCTAGATTGGATTTGAAGTTTGGATAAAACCAAAGTTGTGTGCGCGAGCTACCTTCAAGGGGGACTATTTTTACAAGAATACATTAGACGTAAGATGTGAGAGTGGTGGCTCACGCGGCTAAGGCTCTAAGTTGATGATTTTCGGATCTGAGGATCCGGGTTTGAGCCGCACCCCACACAACCCAGCCAGTGCATGCAGTGCCGGTCCCGTTTGAGAGATTTAAATTTAACATTTGTTAAATGTTCATGTTTGAGATATTATAAAACTGCATAATGTGTTTCCTCTAATCAGTTCGCCATGAATTTCTTTATTCCAACACGGCACGTTTATAGGACAAGTAAATCTAAATATTTTGAAATTGTGATTAATCATGATTAATCATAGACTATGACTGTGATTAATTAGATTAAAAAATGTAATCGATTGACAGAACTAACGAAAACCTAAAATTATATATATTTTTTAAAACACACCAGTATTATGGTTTAGACACAGAAACCTGTACTTTTTGTCCAAAATGTCTCAAATGGATTTTTATATTTGATCAAAACCTCCATCATGACAAATACACTTTCAGACATCTGGAGGTCACTTATATGTGACCCTGCAAAAAAAAAAATGAATCATTTCATAGTCACAAAGACGCATTAAAAAAAATTAAAATTGTGAGAAAAAGGTCCATACTTCTCTGATAGCTTTCTGCGACGTTATTAGCCGCCTCCACGCCGGTCTGTAGCTCCTCTTTGGTCAGCGACTCTCCTGGGTTGTTCTGAAACAACAGCAACCAAAAGATCAGATTTCTTAATCAGATTTTCTAGTATACGACTTCATAATCAGCTGAGCCCTATTATTGCTCCACTACCTGCTCCTTCGCGTCTCGGTCGGCCACGAGCTGTTTCAGGTACCAGCCTTTGTTCTTTGACTTAAGCGACTGCAGACCCAACGCTGGGGTTGAAAGCGCCTGGTAGAGTTTGTCCTCATCGGCACCGAATAGCGCTTGGTCCACTGAACTCAGCGAATTAGACACTGAAAGAGAGCACATAAGGGGATCAGGATGGACAGCTGAAGTTAGGACGACTAAACTGTGCATAAAAGATGAGCTTACAGTTAACTTTATTAACATTGCCCTGAATTTCAGCCTGGGTGAGAAGCTCCTCATAGACGTCCCTTTCCGCATCCTCGTTCTCCCCGATCTACAGCAGACACACAGCTTAGATCTTACGCAACAGCGGGATGACTAAATTATAAAGATTTATGCTTTAAGCTTGTGCATGTGGTTAAGTTTAACATCTCATACCCTTTTTCTGGAATTGGCGACTTTCTCAGCTTTGGCTTGAAACAGCGTGTCTTGGTAGTTCTGAGCAGCGTTCTCGTCCAGGTTAAGCAGCATGGCGTTGGGGTTCCTCATGGCTGCCAGAGTGCCTGCAGGTTCTCCATGATCGATGGCGTCATTGATGGCGATCACTGCGGCGTGCACTGAATCAGAACAATACATCATGACGCTCAACATGGTTTAATAATTGCTCGCTTTCCTAACTTCCTGGCCTTACTTCCTGAGGTTTAGTGTGGATTAAATACAGTGTATAAATAGCCTTTCAGGACTCTCGCCATGTATGGGAAAGCTTAAAAATACAACCTTTACACTGTAACAATGGGTCAGCATTGTGAAAAAATTTTCTTATTATAAATCTGAGATACTAAGCCTTAGCAAACATTTTTTATCTGTTGTTAACAGGATGAAATGAGCTTCCAGGAATGTACCACCTGCATGCAATCAATGTTTCTGAAACAACTTTCAGGTTTAGTAAAGGGGATTAGTTTAAAAGTTTAGATCTCCATTTATCGACCTAATATCATCCAACAGCTTTTATATAATCTTCTCAACAGCTTCTGGATGCTCTCAGTTGTCATACTTGTATCCATCAGGTTTGACTTTGCCAGATGTCAAACACTGGCCAAAGAGTTATGTCAAGTGTAAGGAGAACACTCTGCCTTCCGGGGCCCAAGAAGCTCATGGCTCATGATTTTGTACTTTTCATCTCCTTGTACTTGCATTTATACTCGATCATCATTATCTCATACGATATACCAAATAGAGCTTACAAGCTGCCTCGTCGACTGATAACTCGTTAGCCAGGATCCCGCCGATTTTGCTAAAAGCCGGCATCTGAATGTTGTACTTCTCCAGCTCGATTTTCATGTTGTTGATCTCCTCCTCTGAAACACAGAAATCAGACATAAACATAACAACCGTGTTGGTTCCAGACAAAACACAGGCGCTATATGACCTATTTTTAACTACAGACTGCGTTTTTACAAAATGTCATACACGTCATGCTACATTTTTCCCCCAACAAGGTGCACGGGCCGATCTTGGAACCAAATTTTGAACCGTTTTAGACTTTTCCATCAGGAAAGGAAAAAAAATTAAATAAAATAATAAATTCAGCTCCAATACCTGTTCGTTGTTTATGGCCAAGACTCTGGAAACTGCAATTTGTTTAAAGATTCCTTACTAATGCTAATTTATTACCAGCTCCCTGAATGGAAAAAGGTCACGTAAACATATTGGATATTTTTCCCCCCGGTAATGAGAGCTGGACATTGTTCTCAGCATGTGTGTTAAATCATGATACCCTGCCATGAGCTTGGCAGCCTGATGGGGTTGGCTGAATTGACAGGAAAAGCTCACACAATCACTAATGGCTTATACACTCCCAAATTCCACAGGAGTTCTCCAGCCTTCCTGCTGCGGATAGAAAACAACTTCAGCCGAAGCTTTAGGCTGAAGCAGCATGTGAGTTTTTATGTGTGTGTGTGTGTGAGATGGGGTTCACTCACCTGTGAAGGCCACCTTGCCATACAGGTCAGCGATCTGCGGGGCCAACCCAAGCTTGAACAGGTACAGGCTGTAAAGAAATTTTAAAAAATGGCTGAATTACAGGAAGTGGCCTGTTTTATTTCTGTAAGTGCTCGACAGGAATTAATCACTGTATGCAGCGATGCATGGCTTTCGACTTTCGACAGCTTCTTACAAACGTGGTTGTGCAATAGGAAGCGCTGCATTCGTGTTCCACAAGGGGCCAGTTACAGGAGGGGAAAAAAAACAACAACCTACAGCGAGATGCAGGTCTGCTCTCCCCTCCTGCCTTTTAGCCTACAGCAGACCCTGGCCAACCTCTCGCTCTGCTACACTGTGCGACTTCCTGCTTCTGCAAGGTAAGATTTACAGCCTGTGGGCCGCCTATCCTCTCAGCGCAGGACAGGAATGAACTGTTAAAACACCACGCTTGCACCAGCTTTTCCACTGGAAACCACTATTAAAACGTACAACAGATCGTCCCCTAATGAGCAAAGCTTGAAATCCTTTAGAAATGTGAACGCTTCCTTTGCCAAGCAGGCCAGTTAATCATTAGATTGGAGTAAAATTGTTATCTCAGTGACTCTGATAATGGCAGGTTTGTTGGCGTTTGATCTCACAAGACAATGATGCAAAAAGTGAAATGGTTCTGAGGAACAGTGAGGGGGGAAACGCCTTGCTGATAAAAGACAATAGGACAGCAAGAAGGCTACACTTACTCAAGTAACCACTCTATACAACTGTGGTGAGCTGAAAAGTATCTCAGAATGAACAAACCTTAAAGAGGCTGGGTTAGAGACGCAACATCCCACGTCAAGAAGTAGAATATGTCAAAAAAGTTATAAATTGGTCTTTTCTTCAATCTGTGCTTAAAGGTCAAGTTTAATGAGTTTCTGAATGGGTGGGTTTTCTCCTTTTTAACTTTCGCGAGATTCGTTGTGGGTGGAAAATCCGAATATCAAACTGGCACATTGGGCAGTGCATACGTCATATCTACGCTCGTTTCCATGCAAGGGATGATAAAGGGTCCAATGACTTCATTTCATCAGAATTCAAACTGAACTCTAAACCGGTTTTAACCTGAAGTATTTGTGTTAATAGTAATCTTACCAGAAATATTGTTTAAGAATATCACGTGGTGTACCTGAGTGCATGGATGCAGTAGATGCAGCGTGGCATGTTCTTCCTGTCGTAGATATCTGTGGTCTCAGGATAGAAAATCTGCGGGGGGAGGGGAGACAAGAAAGCCTGGGAATGAGCACTTTGGTGATCTTACACTGAGAGCTCTCTATTGTCATGACACAAACGTTGAGGTTTTAGGCGAGTTGGATCATGTTCTAGACGACACTGTGGGCAGATATGCATTGTCTGAAGGGCTGTTATCCATGGAACTGTGACTGGGTGTTTCAGTTCAAACTAATGCAAGATTTGGAGCACAGAAATACGCATGAGATGGATGTTTTGACATATATAATATAGCATAAGCATGCATCTATGTAAAATATGCATACAACATTTGAAAATATAAATAAAAGGCAAAAGGACAATTAACACACAACCAGATTATGTGCATGAACTATTGGTTGCTGGGTGGGGCCTCTATGGTCCGGACTTAATTTTCAGGTGTATAACGTGGACGCTCAATCGGATTGGTACGTGGGTAGTTTGGAGGCCGGGTCGGCGGCCTTGGGCTCTTTGCCTGCAGTGCCATGGGCGCAGCAGGGTGTTCTGGTGCCTTTCTATCATGGTCAGTATTGGCTTTTTTTCTGGGATTTGTACTATATTGGCTTTCCTGTTGGATCAAACTGGACAGGTTGGATGGGTGAGTCTTGGGTGCCCGGTTACCAGTTTACTGGTGTATGATGATAATCAGCGTTAATGTAACTAGGTTTACGCTGATAAAGTCATCATTAAGTTTTAAATTGGGGTAAAGTACTAAATATCTGAACACCTAAAACATGAGAACATATAATCCATTATGAATACATACAGTACATAGCATGCATAAGGTGTAGCAACAGTCAGTGGAAAATAAACAAATAAATAACGACTCATTTTCGAATTTTTGTGTAGAAAAAAATTAATAAGTTCTAGCTTTCCATTTTTGTTTTTTGTTCCATTGGACATGACCAGTGGCATGACCCAGACGTTTTTCCTTGTTTCCTGACATGTTGTGTTTAATTTTATTCATTACTATTTTTTATTTGAACAGCATGGGGATTTTCATGCCATTTAAGGAAGCCAGTTTTATGGCTTAGTGCTATAAACAACAGTACGATATTTTGAGACATAATCGCCTTTCAATTTTAGAGGTCACTTCAGGACACCGCTAAAAAAATTATTTTAATGATTTGTCTCTAAACACAACGTGGGCCTTGGCTATTTATATGGGTTCAATAACAATGACCATCTCTTGGTTGAGAAAAAGGTTGCAATTGATTCATTTGTGCAATGTGCAATGTCTTGGGGCAACTTGGGGCTTTTTAACACTGGAGTAATATTGGTTCTTCGGAATCAGCAACAACACAATGCAGTCTTTATATGGCATCTGGATTTCCATATGAGTAAAATAATAATGCAGTCATTAAGCATTTTTTCTGTTTCCTGTATTAAACTCGTTTGCCAAGCTACGTCGAAGTTTGTTTAGAGTTGGCGGTGTGACATTTCCCGAACACTACAGGCTGTTGTGTAAGTCAGTTAAGCGTTTCAACATGCCGTCACTATGACTTACTGTTTTAACTATTCGACTGGGATGTGAAGCATTTTCCCATCAGCCCCTTTTTCCAAAGATATCATCTACACTTCTTACCTTGGGAAGGCCTTTATC
The DNA here is from genome assembly GCA_028565755.1 of Dinotopterus cunningtoni. Classification (NCBI taxonomy): domain Eukaryota; kingdom Metazoa; phylum Chordata; class Actinopteri; order Siluriformes; family Clariidae; genus Dinotopterus; species Dinotopterus cunningtoni. The sequence continues at coordinate 10,370,223 of JAOTRS010000036.1, forward strand.
AGCCATAGCGTTCAGCCACTGGATCACATTGTCTGTGTGCCTGAAGTGAAGCCCGGTTGCCTAGAAGTATAGTATGACCAAAGAAAAAAAAAAAGCAAAAAAAAAAAATTCATGAATTCCTCAAGTCTGATATCATTGGTATGCTGTCACCTCCTTGAATTTTTTCCCCCACAGCTGTCACCTTGTAGCGCGTTTGTTCACGATCATAGATCCTCTTCAAGGAGACGACATGTGGGGCGAAGAAGTTGCCAAGCTTTGCCAGGTAGACGCCATTTCGCAGGCCTTCCTCCAGTTCGGTGGTGGGGGGAAGCTCCTCATCCAAACAGGCCTCCATCCAGCTACACACACACACACACACACACACACGGTAAGAGTGAAAACTCGGACTGACGCCAATAATAAGAGGCACTACATTTAAATAACAGTCTTGAAAGCTTAAGGCTTTAACAGTCAGCTTGGAGTGTGAGAAATCTAAACAGTGTGTTGATTTGTGAGGATCAGATTACATTAATGTACTTGGAACATTTGCTCCTTGGAACCGCTTCTAAAACTAGCATGTGGCAAATTACTAATAGGTTTTCAGATGATTTTAGGAAGTCTTAATTATGTCACAACTTACAGTACTGTGGAAAATTCTTGAGCCACGCCTCATTTCTTCATATTTTGCTTCCAAAGAGCCAGACTTTCCTGTATTTTAATACAGTTTTGAGGAACATCTAACGTAAGGCGTGAATCAGTGAGAAACAGATGCGGGTGATGACAGATGATCATGTCGGTCATTAGTATACTGATGATGCTGAATACTGAGTGTTTGGAACAGACGAGAGGGGAAACGAGGTTGCTGCTGAGGCTGTTACATAAACAACCGATTTTTCAATGGTATCTTTAGTCACTTTACAGTAAAATATTCGTTCCCTTTTCTTTAAATCAGCATCATTTATTTTAATATGAAGAAATCAGGGCTGGCTTAAGACTTTTAAACAGAACTCTATGTACACTAAAATGCTTTCAGCGAGACTCAAACGTTGTAAATAACATTAAAGCACAAAATATTCGAATCACAACAGAACCAGACAGCAATCAAATAAGTTTGGCATTAAGAACACAGCACACCTCTACAGAAAGGGAAAAATATTTGCCCTCACTGTAACCCTTCACCAAATGTCATCCACATACCTTCATTATCTGAACATTCCTACAGTCTTATTGGTCTTACGAGAGACTGAATTCTCAGCATTTGTTTACTGAGGTAGTAAATATGTTACCTTGTCTGAGATGTCCTCTGATGACATCATAGTATATTACTTTACTGTGAAAAGTGCATTAAAATGCATTAAATTCATTCACAAACTATCCACATACACTAAAATGTTAATCCTTTTGTTTAAAAAAAAAAAAACAACAACATGTTTTTTAATTTATTTTATTCATTTCACCCCTGCTCCAAACACGCCGTTTCAGTGTCTATGTTAATGAGCCACTGCTGAGCCACGCCCCCTATAGAACAGCAGAGCTGAGCAACAAAAAACTAGGGGAGGGGTATCTTCTTATATGAGGTAATATTG
>JAOTRS010000036.1:10376410-10391141 GCA_028565755.1 Dinotopterus cunningtoni
GCAGTTCTGAAGGCGAAAGGGGGTCAAACACCGTATTAGTATGGTGTTCCTAATAATCCTTTAGGTGAGTGTATATAGTGTACCACCTGTATGAAGTGATTATAAAGAAACTGATGTTTTTCCACCTCAAAAATCTCAAAACTTAACTTGATGGAATAATTATATTTTTTCTGTCCATGTTCGCCCATGTGGATCCAACACCAAGTGATCTGTCGAGTCTCAGAGGGAGAAATTTGCCTCCATTCCCGTCTTTACTTTCATTCACTGGGTCTCTCCACTGATTGGCTCACCATTTCACATGATTCAAAGCATCGAACCAATCGTAGATGAGACTAAATTCTTGTAACCAATCATAACGCAGACGTTAGGATTTATCTCAGAAAAGATGGGAATCCTAACCGAACATCAAAGCTGGAAAAAAATACTGCTACTTCCTCCTCTTTTATCATATTCCCAGCAGATTAAATGCTCCATAGTGAGTACAAGTCCGTGCATGCCAAAAAAATAATAAAAATCTGTAATATCATGATTGAATACTTTGAGCCTGTAAATGCACATCAGCCTCCTATATAAACAAGTTGGAATCTTTAATCAGAATGATTTCAATCGGATTAAAGAAATATTGTCCATGAAAATGTAGCTACTGTTGGTATAGTTTTTTTTTTTCATTTTTTATTTAGTGTCAAAGCAGATTGTAACACTGATATGGATTGCAATAAATCGAAAAAACATTTTTCCCACACTTATTTCCAAAGCAATTTTTTTCTCTCCTCAAGATTGGTAACACAGCTGTGACCCAAGCTCTGACTCCACAGATGGGGGGAAAGAAGAAAGAAAAAAAAAAAAAAAAAAAGAGCACCACTCATTGGGTCAGAAGTGACACCATCTTACATAATCCCATGTAATAATAAACTAAACAGCGAGTCTACACTTGAGGCCAGGACGAGTCGGTCATCACAGCTCGGTACGTCAGACTGAGATGAGATTTAGACGTAGGTCTTTCAGCAGACCTTTCTCTTGCTCTGAGGCCGATGCAGCCACAGCAGGCCAGAGAGAGAGAGAGAGAGAGAGAGAACGGATGAAGGGGGTAGGCAAACACGAGGGCGTGTGCCCTTTCCTGCTCAAACAAGCGAGTGTGCTCTGGGGGATTGAATGTGCAAGCACCAAAGCAGCAGCATTTCAGCCACAGAGCAGAGACACCAGAGAGGGCTGGTGTAAACATATTAACAGGGCTAAGACAACGCTCTCTCATACTCTCATGACATCAGTATAATTTTTAGCATCTTTTGTCATCCACATAGTGAATAAGATTATTTTCAGCTTTACATCCTGAAGATGTCATCAACAGTGACATGGGTGTGTGTGTGTGTGTGAAGGTCGATTACTTCATCGATCATTTCTCTGTCTCTCTCTCTCCTCGTCTATACCACTTTGTCCTGTATAAATTTGTCGGGGGGGCCTGGAGCCTATCCCAGGAGGCTTAGGGCACAAGGCAGGGTACACCCTAGACAGGGTGCCAATCCATCATAGGGCACAAAAACACTACAGGCAATTTGAGAACGCCAATTCTGCAGGTCTTTGGACTGTGGGAGGAAACCAGAGTACCTGGAGGAAACCCACCAAGCACGCGGAGAACATTGAAATGCACACAGACCCCGAGGTGGGAATCGAACCTGGACCCTGGAGGTGCAAGGCGAAAGTGCTAACCACTAAGCCCGTCTCACCACAGACGGCCAAATTACCTCCAGGTACTACTGAAGCCTCATCACCGATTTAAATCCTCCAAGATGACTCGTTATACTTCAGCTTAAAACCGGAAGGGTAAGCTTGGGAGTTTGTTTTTTTTTGCTGAGCTGTGCTGTTCCAACAGGCCCGAGCTTTACACACTCCCTTCTCATGGGCACGCGCTTCACTGCTGTAGCCAAGCAACCTCGAGCTAATATCAGATCACTCAAGCCTAAGGAAAGTCTCTATGAGCAACACTTGCCCTAAATCTCGTAAAGGTTTACAGTATTAATATTTCATGGAAAGATATTTTTTTCCAAAGATTGCAGTGTTTACACAAGAAATAAACTGAACACCGTTACGCCAGAGGCTATAACACACAAGCTTTATTCGGAACAATAAAAGAGCTAGTTTGCACCACGGTGTAGTGAAAGTAGACGAACCCCAGCACTTTTAGCCCGCCACATCGCATAACAGGAAATTACATTTACACAAACTGTTCTGGTAATAAGAGGTAATGCTCTCGACAGAGGGGGGGGGGGGAGAAGAAACAGGCTAGCCAAGCCTGAAAAGGTTCCCCTTTTATGTTCCTAAATAAATTATTGTTTGAAAGTTGAGGTTTCTGTTCGATATATTACAATACGGCTCACTGTATCAAAATAGGTTTTATCTTGATTCAATGTACAGTAGATTCAAAGGAACAGAAGAGCAACAGCTTAGCGTCTTACTAAGGTGAAATCCACAACTCTCTGGATCTGTCCTGGACCATTCGTCCTAAAGACATTCTCCCAACCGCTCATCACATCACACCCCACCCCAAGCAGCATTCACACTCATCTAACAAACTGGACTTAAGCATACTCCGATCCGAGCCCGAATCCCTTACGTGAAAGCAACTTAAAGCACGAGATCAGGCAAATAAATCCCCCTGCAGCGTAACATTCCAGATAATAGAGACAGACAGACATTTACAATCTAACACACAATTCATTGAAGTCCTGAAAGGGGCATCATGAAGTATTAAAAAGAAAAAAAAAAAAGCTTGTTTACTCTATCAGTTAGAGATGCGTCATGTCTGAACAGGCTTTTGGAAACACAGCATGAACACAGACTCACGTCTTCCACATGACATTTTGAGAAAACCCACCCTGTCTGAAACGTCTGAGTACCTGCACAAAGCCATAACCACTATACATAACCATAGTAAGTAATGTTGTTATAGATAAGCTCTCTAACTAAAGACTAGCATTATAAATGAAATGCACCACACTAATGATGGAATTCTTCATTTCGAAAAGCCACCCTCTACCTGAACACCAAAGAGTTAAAAATAAATAAATAAATAAATAAATAATCCAGGTTACACTATAACAACATAAATGTCCATGATACACTATATTGCCAAAAGTATTCGCAGTTGCATTATCTCCTGTATTTATAAGCATATGAACTCGATGAACATCCAATTCTTAATCCATAGGGTTTAATATGATGTTGGCCCCGCCCCTTTTGCAGCTATAACAGTTTCAACTCTCCTGGGAAGGCTTTCCATAAGGTGTAGTTTATGGGAATTTATGACCATTAAAAAAAAAAAAAAAAAGGGCATTTATGAGGTCAGACACTGATGTTGGACGAGAAGACCTGGCTCGCAGTCTCCACTTTAATTCATCCCAAAGGTGTCCTATCAGGTTGAGGTCAGGACAGTCAAGTTCTTTCACACCAAACCTGCTCACCTTACTTTGTGCGCTGGAGCTGGTGGAACTGGTGTGGGTTTGTTTATCAGGAGTTGGACGTGGCGCTTTAATTCCAGTGAAAGGACGTCTTAATGCTTCAGCGTACCAAGGCATTTTGGACAATTTCATGCTCCTAACTTTGTGGGAACAGGTTAGGGCCCACCCCTTTCTGTTCCAACATTTCTGTGCATACTGCAACCAGTATTTAACATGAAGCAAAATGAAAGGTCTCATGCAGTATTCTGACTATCGGGTGGCCTGATTGCCGACACCACACGTCGCATGCCAAGCTACCCACCAAAACCACCCAACAAACTTCTCGCTATGACTTACCCTTAGCTGATTGACTCAAACAAAGTTTCATGGACGGAACAGAATCAGTGACACTTTAACGTTAACCGAGTTAGCTAAAGTTAACCAAGATACCAAGATGGGTGAGAGAATACCCGGGTCAATTTTGATTTTGTTTATTTCTTTGTAAAGGAAATTACTAAATAAATAAAACAGAGACAAATTGTTAGCAAATTTGTCTTTCATCACTTTCTGCATTATGATTGGTTAAAAAAAATTCAGTCTCGTGTGTTATTGGTTAGAAGCCTAGATGGTGAAGGCGGGACTTAAATCATGTTTTTAACTGGAGTTTCCTCTAACTCTTTTTGTCCTATATAATAATTGATTTCTTATATGTTATTTTTTCTTTATATCCCTTTAAGGCCTTTATACGTTTATGGAATGAGTCTCCAGTGTCAGGATAGTCAGTCAGTTTCCCTCCCGGAGAGAGACTTACAAACAAAGACGTTTTCACTAACATGATCAACGAGTTTTATTTTTTCTATCAAGGAAAAGAAAATGAAAATTATTCACAGCTGCTATACACACTAATGAGGCATGACATCTGAAGGTGTGCTGTAGTGTCTGGCAGATCCTTTAAGGTGTGGCCTCCATGGATCACACTTGTTTGTCCAGGACATTCTACAGATGCTCGATCAGACTGAGATCTGGGGAACTTAAAGGCCAAATACAGAATACAACATGAAATTCTTTGCATTCTAAGCCCCATATACCTGATACCTACATACAGGATGTACCCACCTCATGCCTTAAGTGACCTGGGATAGGTGGGCTCCAGGCCCCCACATCCCCCCAAAAGTATTACTGTATAAAGTATTATTATACAAACACTATAATAAGAATAACATCAGGATATATTTTATGCTTTTATTCCTTTTTGGAAGCACAAAATATGAGGTTATTAGGTTAATCACACCTGCTCGGGTATTCTACACAAGAGCCGTGGTGTAGGTTACATCGTACAGGTTAGAACGCAACCTGCCATTCCAGCTATGTAAACACTCAGGCCAGTGTTGAAGATAATGATAACAGATCTTAAAAGATAATTAATTAATCATGGTGGGTGTGCCCAGGGAGGAGGGGGATAATCTTCCTTAAATGAGATTTACCAGGGTGGGACGTCCGTATAAGAGATAACAGGAACTAGCTTGCTTTACAGACGTTCCACAATGTTAAATGTGTTGCTCGATTACAAACTTTCCTATGAGAAGTTTGCAACATTTCAAAAGCTGCATCTCTTGATAAATTTCAATGAAGAATTGCAAAATAAATAAATAAATAAATAATTCAGCATAACTGTCATTTTCTTAATACCGTGTTAAAAAATAAAAACTGCGCTACATTCTTGCCGTGAGGATCGTGATATGACTAGAACTTCAATATGACTGGATACCTATACCGATACTCGTACAAATCTTTGCCAACAATGATGCACACGAAAAGGAAGCATAAACATCCGTCCTCCGCTCACACCCCAGTCACAATAAACGCCACCACATTTCCGACGCTAGTTTTGAACGCTCTATTCTTATATAGAACAATGAGCGTTATTTAAACACTACAGTATCTAAAACGGCGTTCAAGTCGTATTCAAATATTACAGCTATCGACTAACCAGGGTTTCCCTTTTGCACATAGAAAGAGCAACGATAACAAAACAGATTGATTTGCATCACACGGTTAGCTGACAACAAGCAAGATGGAGGGTGCAACAAATCACAAAACAGACGTCACTGACGTTAGCGCTAGAAATTCCACACCTATTTATGGACTCGGCTTACAGCGAGTAACGCTGCACGCAGGCTTTTTGTTTCTTGTTCTTATTGCACCTGCAGGCTAATTCTCTTCATACTAGCATGCAAAACATTACGCATGACCACATACTGGGTGAATTCCAGATTCCAAGGCCAAACCTTATGGGAAAGCAGACAATCTTAAGAAGACTTAAGAAAAAAGCCGACCTACAGTATACTAGGGTGCAATTTCTAGTGTTTGTTATGGTTCTAGTGTTTTGTTATGGTTTTTAATTACAGTGAACCTTACTTATGTCATGCAAGAAGGGTTCTGATGAACTAAACAGAGGGGGTTGTTTTTTTTTTTTTTACAATAAGTCTAAAAGGCGACGTAATTAAAAAAAATATTGTTTTTAAAAAAATGATTTGCACAAAAGTTAAAACCTTGTCGGTTAAGGTGACTTTCCAAAAATGTTTACATTGTCAATATTTATCACAGTCAGTTATCCGTGCTGCTTAGCTTAAACACACAGCTACTTCTGGTCAGCATTGTCATAGTTTTCCGTAAGTCTGATCGCCTTCATGCCTGATCACATTAAGTACTTGCTAGGGGACGTTACAGAGGTAGTGTAGCAACGTAATGTGTTTACAACAGTAACCGATTATACAGCTGCAGCGGTCGCTCCAGGGGGGAATCCAAAGAAATGAAGTTGTGAAAGCCACACACAAAAAGGATAAGAGTCGATCGAGTAGAAAACATGATCAGGTTTAAAAAAAGATAAGAGACAGAAATGCATTTTAATTAACAATTTAAAAAAGCCAAAAGTGAATATCTGTTTGATCATACGCTGTGCTGCATTAAATGTAATCCACACACACACACACACACACACACATCACAATCAATACATCATATTTTTTTCTACACAGTTAAAAAATTAAAAATAAAAAAGGGGGTGGCGCATTAATCTTAAAAAAAAATAATAAAGTTCCCTATTTCCTGATCAGCCGAGACGTTTGGTGTCTGACATTTGCTAATTTACATTTTCAGTACATCTACGATCTTACTGTAGTTCACACATAATAGATGTCTATCTCACCGAAAAAAACAAAACACTTTTACAGAAGTATGTGCCAATAAATAAGTCTCAAAAACCTTGTATTATCATGCAAACTGGACAACGTGCTTTTCCATAAAAGATAAGCAAGCTCTATCATGTATAATGCGGCATAATTTGGTACCATAATTTTACTTTCTAAGCTACGGCCACTCACGGCCTGAAGTGGGAATTGGAGCAAAGACATGATTAAAATAAAGTATATAAAAATTTACACACGTGATATAAATAAAAAGATGCAGGGTGACAGATTTAAAAAAAATACCACAGGCGTTCAAGTCAAATCGAGACATTTGATTGTGCAGAATAACAGGACAAAATTATTTCTCTGTATAATCCGCTGCTATAGTGATGCACTTTAGCGTTTCAGTAGTGCTTGGATACCATCAGAACTGGCTGCTTCACATCAGAAACTCTGGCCTCCCAGGAACTCCTTTAAAGCCCCAAACATTTGGAAATGGCTTGGAGTGAGGTCAGGACTCTCATAGGATGTGGCAATACCTCGCAGAGGATTTCCTGTAATGTGCAAGTGGTGTGTGTGAATAAGTGTGTGTACAGTTCCCACAGACAACTGTATCTCTTCCGCAAGCAGGCCACAATTTATCGGTTCAAGGATCAGGTGTTCCACTTGTTGAATGTTCACAGGAACGACTGCAGTGGTCTCCAAGCCACCTTGGCCGGAATAATCATCTACTGTAACTTACTGTAACTTACGGTTTCTTTAAACCCAGCGTAAGTAATCTCTACTTACTCTACTGGCTTCTTTAAAACATTTACATCGTTAAAATGCTTTTCTTTAAAATCTTCTGTAAATGTCAATCTGTTTAATGCATTAATTCACAAGTCCCGGTTTGACTTGAACGTCCTTTTTTTAAAAGCCAAATGTCAAACTTTAAATATGTTTTGGTTGACTGATGACATTTGATGCAAATGTAAAACAGGATTAGTTTCCTCTTCCATGAAACAGTCTTTAAATTCCTAATATTAATAATTCATGTTTAAGCAGCAGAGGAATGAAGTGCATGCTATAATATGTAGATCTCTCTCTCTTTCTCCACCTCCTTGCACACTCACCACCTCTAACACACAGACACCGGAACCAGTCGCTATGACAACCAAGGGTTTCTATGGTTACCCAGAAAGATACTGAAAATCAACAGAGTGTGACTCACTTCCTCTTATAACTCACATGTGCATATATGTGTGTGTGTGTGTGTGTGTGTGTGTGTGTGTGTGTGTGTGTGTGTGTGTGTGTGGGACCAGCATTGACTGACACGTTATCCTCTACACAGATTGTCTGCATTCTAAAGAAGTTACAGATTAAAAAATACTAATAAAAATAAATAAATCACAATACTGATTACAGATGTTAATACTGATGTACTCCAAGTCACACCATCAGGTGCTAATATTAGTTTACACTCTTCACATTCAAACCATAACGTACTGGCGTTCTACAGCAAGAAGGGTCCATGTGATGCACACTGACCACAGGTTCAGGAATAGTGTGATTTAGGGGGAAAAAAGCAGGCTTTACTTTTTACAGCTCATGCAGGAACATCAGACTTCATCAGATCTCAACCGAATTTAAGTAACTCATGTAATTATAATAATAGCAGCTCAATATTAACTTATTTTGTAGATATGTTTATGCACTAATGGTGTACCCTGGGCAAGTCATGTGTTTTGAAGATTTTCTGGTCTAGGTTTCCCTTGATAACATCAAGTACCCACAGACAGACAATAGCCTTGTAGCATAGCTCAATGCAAAACTTCACAGACCAAACATGACTTAGTTATTAGAAATTTCTGGTTTTCATTCATGCATCTTCAGTTATGGTTTTATCCTGCTCAGTGTCATAGTGGATCCGGGTACACAGCGGGAAAACACCCCGGATGGGGCTCTGATTGATCTCAGGACACTATGCTAACAACATGTTTTTGAGAGACAGGACAGAACCAGAGATCATAGAGGACACCCATGCTGAGCTCTGAGACCCTGGAACTGTGACGCAACCATCCCCAATGCAACACCGCGAGCTATCACAAATCCTGCTAGATTGCGTCAAGTGCTATTTAAGGACCATGATCTTGAACCACAAAGGAACTGTTTAACATAAATCAGTCTAGCATAGGTTTGAGCAGAGCCATAGCAGTTAGCATAACCATCCTGCACAAAGTGTTACAATAAATGCCAATGGTGGTGCCAAGCTGGCTTTACCAAAATAAGTAAATAAATAAATAAAAGATTCAGTTTTGTTGGGATAAAAGGATATTTACCGTTTGGCCTCCTCCAGGTGGCACAGGTACTCGTAGGCCATGTTCTGCTGTCGCCGCTCGTCCATCTCCTCGGCCGTGAGCCGCTCCACGCCATCCAGCACAGCTGCGGGAAAGAGCGAGAACAGATCAGACACCAAGAAAAAACACAAAACCATGTGTACTGGTCCTCCACAGTGGACATCAGTGTATAAAGTCTGTATCTCGTCTATAAATAGGGTTATATACCTGATTTTCTCTGATACTGTATGAAATGCTGATACATTTTTAGCTGCAGTGTTGGTGGTTTTCAGTTCCTGCATACTAAAATGATTTAAGGGCTTGTGCAAAGGCAGTGAAAATCAAATTTATTACACTGCAACTCACACTGTAGAGCTGCGATAACACACAGCTTATCAGCATGTCCAAAAGAACTTGGCAAAAACACAGACGTCTGTCTGTAAGGTTCTTTGAGGAAATGGAGATGGAGGAAAGCGCGATGGATATGGCCAAGATAGATTTTCTTAAGAAAATTAGCAAAACAAGTTGTGAGATCTTGAATTATTTTTCATAAATAAATAAAAAATCTAATAAATAGAATGATTAATTGCACTAAGGAGATTGCGAAATGTTAACATGGAAAACTAATGAGAGAGACAGACATGAAGAGACAGAGAAGAAAGAAAACACAGAAAGACAGTCAAGGAGAGAAGAGAAAGACATCAATAGACCGACTCAGAGAAAGAGAGGGGAAAGGCGGGCTGATAGAAGAGAAAAACAGACAGACAGACAGACACAAGGGCAAAAAAACAACACAGACATAGAGAAGAGGGAGATAGGCCACAGACGAAAGATAAATAAAAACTAGACCAATAGGAACAGTAAGAAGAGAAAGACAGGCACAGAACAGAGAGACAAATGCAGGACAAAGTGGAGGCAAAGAAAGATGGAGAGACAGACAGAGAGAAGAGTCAGGGAGACATAAAAGAGAAAAAGAAAGAGAGAAAGAAAGGCATGAAGAAAAGAATCAAGGAGACAGACTGAGAGAAGAGACAGAGGAATGTGTGTCCCTTCATCAAATGATTCCCCTTCACTTCAATTGAAATTGCTCCACTTAAAAAAAAAAAACATAAACAAAAAGAAAAAGTAAACAGATAAGTTTGTTTGTTAGTTTTTTACTTTTCACAACACGAGATAAAGATTAGCTTTTCCTTTCAGAGCTGGCCCTGAGCGTAAACACTATTTACACTATTTATTATCTAAGATGATATATTATCTATGCAGCTTCAAGCTGACCTTTCATCATCATCATCATCCTCATCCTCCTCTCACTACCACCACTACTACTACTGCTGCTGCTTCTACTACTACTCCACCACCCTGCAGCATGCTGAGTAATGACGTGTCCCCCATGTTAATGTTCTTTCAGTATGTCCTGAGCGGTACTCAAAGTGCACACGTTCATGGAGCATCAGCTTTACCCTATAAAAGCAGAGATCTCCTCAGGCTATTTCCAGTTATCTCAACTTAATCAAGAGATAAAGATACCGAAGCGTACTTGTGCTTGTCTCTGGAATGGTAGCTACAAATCAATCACGGATTGAACCTTTAATCTTAAATTTAAGGAGAAAAAAAAAAGGGAGGGTAAGTCCTTGTGCATTGAGAACCATTCATGTGCTTTTAAAGAAAATTCTAAAATTAAATTAAATTAATAAATAAAAAAAGTTTTCCAGGTGAGGGAGACATAATAATAATAATAATAATAATAACAATAATAATAGAAAGGATTTTATTAATCTATAAAACTATCTGTTACAAAGTTGCTCTGGTGCGCGCTTTGATGTCATAAATTGTAACAAACAGCACGAATACGTCATTAAACATTTCACATTGTTGCAACAATTAAAATAAACACGATATGGAAATACTTTGATCTACACTGTGAAGTGATTTAGTAGGTAAATACGGTAGATTAACGCACACTTTAGATGTAAATGCTCAGGAGGTTTAGTAAAATGCGGAAGTGTTTCAGCACGCTGATGCAGTCACAACCCGAGCGCAAAGATGTAATTTAGCAAAAAAAAAAAAAAAAAAACAGGACGCTTAGTGAAACAAAAATAATAAGAAAAACAATACAGCTTGATTTTAACTCTCCGAACTTGTATAGTGCGTCTATGACCCGACTGATTTTGTGGCTTCGTAAGAAAATGTTAAACACGCAGAGAGTACACGCTATCTCTAAAAAAAAAAAAAAAAACCCAGCAAGGCATTAAGAGTACTCACAGCCATAACGCGGCCGCAGCCCGTCTGCTTCATCTGAAGTTGACATGTTTGGACAGAAGTTCACACAAAAATCCTCAGAGTCTCTCTGCTTCTTATATTTCTGTAGTATTTCCTTTAAGTCGGGTGTCGAGGTCTCCTCTGGCCTCCTTAGTTCTTCCTCACAGCACAGTCGCAAAAAGTTTTCTCTCTCTCTTCTCTCTCTTCTCTCCTCTTCCAAACCAAACCCTCCCTGATGTCCTGGGTGTGTGTGTGAAAAGTGGGTTCCTGCCTAAATCCTGAAGTTACGCACTCCAGGAAACACCCATCAAAAAGAGCTCAAACTGAAGTTACAACGCCCTCTTCTGACCAATCTGGAGGGGAAAAAAAACAAAACACACACAACACAGGAAGAGGTGCTATACTGTACCTAGTGATCCCTAGACTCTCCTGTAGATCTGTACAATACAAAAAAAGATGTCCAAAAAGATGGATGGAATTGTCAAAAACATTATTTAATACTCACATCTAATATCAGAAGGAAAGAAAGTAAAAGTGTGATTTTTTACAATTTCCAAAACTGGGACAGTGGTGTTTCAGGTGGTTGAGCCTCTGGGTTGCTGATCAGAAGGTCAGGGGTTTGAGCCCAACCACTGACGGGTTGCCACTGTTGTATCCTTAAGCAAGACCTTTAACCCTACACCCCATACAACCCAGAGACTGCACGCAGTGTTGTTCCCCAAGCCTGGTTTGAAAAATGGGAAGGTTGTGGATAGAAGGATATTGTGTACCAAACCTGCACCAGATTTTGGAAAGCAGATGATTTGATGTGGCAACCCCTAGAAAAAAAAAACCTCTTCACACACAACAGTTCACATAATAATAATAATAATTTTTAAAAATCTCACTCATTTTAGTGAGCAGAAAAATCTTAGGATACATAAAAAATCTGACCTTGAGGTGGATGAACTACAACAGACACAAGCTTACAGAAATTACAGTGTCAAAGATTCAGGTTTGTAAAAAAAACTTTAAAAATTGAGCTGTTTTCAGTCTTAATCTGTCCAGTGTGCATGTGAATGTTTGCATGGATGGACTTATGGCTTAATTAGTTAATACTACATCTTTGTTAAACCCATTGAATTAAACATTAAAGTCTACACTTAAATCACATCTTAATTATTTAATTTCAAATACACTGTGGTGGTGTATAGAGGCAAAAATATAAAAAGTCGGTCAGTGTCAATGAGGCTTAGTGGTTAGCATGGTCGCCTCTGACCTCCAAGGTTAGGGGTTCAAATTTATTAATCATTTATTAATTATTGCACTTTAAAGATGGACAACCATTGCTGCTCATCACTTTATTTCACTTTATTTCACACTAAATGACCACACTATACTGCTGCTGTTTGCACTTAGCACACATTGCACATTCCATATACTTTATACAGTTTATTTATACAGTTCATACTTTTTTTTTTTATATTTCTATTTTATACTTTATTTTATTGTAACAAAATTACTACATACTGTAGATTTAATATTTGCATTTAATTTTTTAGGTCACCAAAGGTCGTGTAAGCATTTTCGTAACTGCATATCATACTGTGTATGGTTGTGTATGTGATGAATAAAAATCTGAATTTGAGTTTGAATTTCACCCCCGGTTTCCTACACATACATTCGAAGCTGATTGACATTCAAATTTTCTGTGGTGTGTGATTGGTTGTGTGCTTGACTATGCTTGTACTGTATCTTGAGATGAGTTGGTACCCTTGTGCCCTGGATAGGCTCCAGGCCCCTCATGACCATATGCAGGATAAGCAGCATAGACAATGGATGAATGGGTCCACTGTCCAAATGCTTAGACACAATTGTATGTATAACGTGTATCACTGATTTCTCTTTAAATACTTAATTATTATGCTTAATTATACTTACTTTGCCATCAAAGAAGACATGAACTCCATGTAATTATAACAAGCAGGTTGTTTAGTTAATTTGCTAACAACCAGCTATATTTAACAAAGTAAGCCTGCTTTCTTTGCTAATTTCAGGCTGATTACCATAAATTCCACTAACTAGCACAACTGGCTAGGGTATTTGCAAGTCAAACTCTAGCTAATGGCAAATATTGCAAAACCTTACCAAACACTACAAGAGCAGAATAGGCAATTGCAATAACCCAAGCCCAGGTTCGAACCGGGACCGTATAGTCTGTCAAGAGCTACAGTGGTTCAAGACATGTGAAGGCCTTATGCTGTTAATTAAAAGTTGATTAATGTTTGAAATCATGTTCAAATCTGCTTTATCTCTTCAGTTTCAGTTGCAGAACTGGGGATACCTTGGTTTGATTGAATAGCGTCTGTCCATTTCTTTTTAAGAGTAAAGACAAAGTGTCTTCTTTGAGAGTGAAGATTCAAGAATGTGTAGCATTTAGGAAAAGGTTCATAGAATAGTTTGATTTATTTGAATTATCTTGACTTTTGTCTGTGGAATAGCATAATAAATATTTCAAGATTATATGTGAACGTACTCTGTTAGAATGTACGTTTACATTTAGGCATTGGACAGACACTCATATCCAGAGCGACTTACAATAGTGCTTTGTAGTTTCTGTCATTGGATAGATCCTTACACTGGGGTTACTAGACTACTAAGTATGATCAAACAGGCTTTTTGGGGGCCTTAACATGCTCAAAAACTCTTGAGAATTGGCAGACAGGTTGGAATCTGTTGCCATTAGGATGCCTGAGAGTCATGTGCCCTGGGGCCCTCAGAGGCCCTGACATGAGATTTTGCTGCCTAGCTCATACAAACTTGCACGTATGCACAAGAAACTCTGTAAACATTTAGAGCTCATTGAGCTGAACAACTTTCATACTGCATGTCCTGAGCTCAATTCAACAGGGAGTCAGTTATTTTGGGTCGTTTGCCAAAACGCACACAATGGATTTCGATATAATTCTCCTAGGGAATTTATACGATCGCCACCAAACCGGGCCTCTGTGATCTAAAGACATTGAGGATGCAAAATTGTGTGCCTTAAACTTATGCTGAGTTCATAGTGTGATGCTTTTTTCCAGAATCTGCAGCCCATTCTACACACGTACACATCACAAATGTTAACAATCACACACACTTACACACACACACACGTCATATTGTGTGAGGTGTGCAAGTTGTGCGGTGCACCCGGGCCGCGATGGCTTTTTGTAGGTCTTAACACACTCAAAAGACACACAGGTTGTATGTGCACCCTGGAGGCAATGGCGCAATGTGCTTGGGCCCGCTCATCGTTGCTTGCAACTATATTTATTATTATTATTATTTCTATTTCTGTACATTTTTAAAAAGCAATGAATAATTAATCGGGGTCTTTTATCTAAAATCTACAAATCTCAGCAATAACATGTAAAATTAGGGACACATCTGAAAAAAGAAAAATTTTTGTCTAAATACAGTAGTATGTCATAATAAAAGGCAATCTTGTGGCTTTCACTGCAAATATCTGTGTAATGGAGTGGATAATAGAGGAATATTAAAAAGTTTACCA
>JAOTRS010000036.1:10409170-10424330 GCA_028565755.1 Dinotopterus cunningtoni
ATGGTTCTTAAAATGAATCAACACCTTCTGACCAATCAAATTCAAGAATTCAACAGTGCACTTTCCATGAACGTTTTTCTCGTCTAGCTCTTTAGCAACCTCACCCTATGGACAAATTATTTATTTTTGTATAGCACATATTTGATTTTGTTGGTCTATCCATGCTGGGGTGGTTCAGAGGTAGTTACAAAAAACATTAATGAATTATCCAAACCAGCTGCAATATATATTATCAATATGACTATAATGAACTTATATGATGCTCAGGAAAAAGTTTCTGTATGTGCAGTGCATTATGAAATCACTGGATCAGGATGACTCATGGAGTTTTGCAAACAGAGCTGCTTGTCTTTAACTAAAAAAAAACGCTGCAAATGTCCCTAGCAAATAATGAGCTAAAACCTTTTCCGAAGCAAAATGGTTCTTTCTGTAAAAACAGAATAGAGTTTTAGAGTAATGCTCTCAGTGAAACTCTGATCAAGAAAAAAAAAAGGGTCTGACAAAAAGAAATGTGATTTCATAAAGAGTGGGCAGTGTAGGTCAAGTAACAAAATCACACCTCTTTGAGAAGGGCTTTACAGTATATATGATATGAAAGAAAATATGGCAAAGCTTATTATTCCAGCAATATATTCCATCAATTGCAACAGAATAAATGTTTTAACACAGAGACGCTACAGCCCTCCCCGGCAACTTTGCAAAATGAGTCACATCAGGCGTTTCCCTTTTACGCAAGAACTCCATCAATGGTGAAAGGTGGGGCAAAAGAAACCACCGACAGAGACAGATATAAACTGATGGCATCATTGGGAAGCACATGAGAAGCTACCGAGCATGGAGAGCTGCAGAGTGTGTGTGATGGTGTGTGCCGTGCTGCTCTCCTGCGCCTCTGGCAATGAAATATACCATCTGGATGAGGAGGAGGTGGTGGATATAGACAGGAGAGCCCTGAGGAACTTCTACCCTAAAGAGCCTAATTTAACCAGCCAGAAAGAGCTTGTAAGCTCTACTCTTGCATAATGCACAAAATACTCTGACTCTTTTTTTTTTGTTGGTAGTTTTAAAAAAATCTATTGATTTGAATTGAACTGAATTTCTGCATCGTGTCCACAGCTTGGGGCTCTGCATGATGTTTTGGAAAAGCTGCAGAGCAAACGGATCACGCTTTGGGAAAAGAAGTTCAGCCGAGTTCCCACGGTGAGTAAAACCATTCGCAAACAAATATTCAGATGGACTGGTTCATAGGTTTTTATTTAATTACTGGTATATTTTAAACAATTATGCAAATACAGTATATATACTGTCATATTCAGTGTTTCATATAATCTCATATAATGCACTAAAAAGGATGCAGCACTGAGACATTAATCCAGCTGTTGCAAATATTGTTGTCTACTAATTATCAAATAACATATATAAAATGTCCTAAACCACCATTCCCACTCTGGTGTTTTGGATCCTCATCCAGTGCACATATTAAGTCCATTATGTCTACTCTGAATATACTTGAAACAGGTGCAAAAAATAATAAATAATTAAAACCACAACTGGGAACTTCTAACACTAAATACTGAGCATAGGTGTAAAAGTCTGCATACTGCTAAGACATCCTACTTTTTTGATTGAGATACAACTATTCTGTAAGAACTTGTACACACACCCTTTTTACTGTATTAATAATTTTTATATTGTATATCTTCAGCAGGCTGTGGGTCACTGCAGCAATATTTTCCAATTTCACATTTAATATCTGTTCTAACCCTGAGTGATTTCATACAATGCCTACACTACACCGGCACACTATCTTTTCAAATTTTTTTTATTTTTACTTATCTCTTGTATTATTACTGATTTGTTGGATTCTGCTTTGTGCACATTTCGGAAACATGTTTGATTTATTATGGCAGAAAGGTGGGTTGTAAAATAATGGTGCTTTTTCCTTTTTCATTCAAAAAACAAAGGGAATACAAACTTTTGCTTTACAGTGTGATTCATTGTGATTATCATTATTAATATTAATTTCAATGTGTGATTGCAGTGTGGGATCGGGCAGCAGTGTGCTGTGCGGAAAGGCTCGCGCATTGGCAGGATGTGCGACTGTCCGATTGGAGCATCTTGCAACACCTACCTGCTCAAGTGCTTATAATTACTGCATCCTGTCTGCTTGGAAATGAATCGAGTTAACAAGTTTGAGTTCATTCAAGTTAAACTATGTGCTGCTTTGGGTGTAAATATGTACATTTTGTCTTGAGCCTTGGTTTTCTAAGGCAACCTGTCATCATTGGTTTGAAAAAAAAAACATCATGTCAATAAACTTATTTCATTATATAACAATAATAATAAAGTTATTTAAGTGTAACTAAGCTGCAAATACTTGTCTAATAATGTTTATGCCAATAAAAATCTCATCATGCATGACATTGATGAAATGAACACACATCCCCTTGATTAGATAACTGGATGAATTTTCAGGGCAGCAGCTGGTTATACAACATGGAGACACACAGCATGAAGAGAGACATGAGCAGGGAATGAGATACACTGTCATAACACATCCTAGCATATTTTGAAAAACGTGTCATGTCTAAATCTGATCCTTTACTCTTACATAAGGAAGGACATGGCCTCATGTACAACACATTGTCCAGTCACCATAAATAATTTGCTTATGAAAGCTTTAACTTACTTGAAACTCCATGCCAGAGGAGAGGTCAGGAGAGAAAGCCACAGAATCTCCACAGTTTGTCCATATATATAAATAAACTGACCCTTCGAGGCAACTAAACCAGCCTTCATCATACATCATAATTGCATCAACTGTCCATCAACCCAGACCTCTGACTGTGCTCTTTCACTTCATATTAGTTTCACTGATGAATTGCTTACCAATGTGCCAGTGGCTTTTGGAGGGCACATGTGCACAAACAAGATATACAGTAAATCCTTTCTCACTCACTCATTATCTATCCCACTCATCCTGTACAGGGCTGTGGGAGACCAAGAGTCTATCCCAGGGGACATGGGGCACTAGGCAGGGTACACCCTGGACAGGGTGCCAGGACAAGCAAACTGCACCCACACAGACTGGTGGGACCTGAACCCTCGACCCTGAAGGTGCGAGGCCACGGTGCAAACCAATATGCTACTTTGCCACTTTTTTGCACAAATGCAAAAAAAAAAAAAAAAACATTTGTGGCCTACAGTTGTGTGTGTACTATTGGTGGTTTTTAATTACATACAGAAATTTCACAATGATTTGAAATACAAGTGTAAAGGGCAGGACATGGCATGACAAAGATCATAAACTTGTTTCTCTAAAAATGTCATGACCATTGAGCAATTATGATGCTTAAAAAATTACCTGATATGAGAACTAAAGGTCACGAAACAGGATGTTTTATAAAAGCAAGAAAAGCTGTAGATGCTTAGAGCATTATGTAATTAAAGAGCAGTGAATCGTCAGGATATCGTGTGATTACATAAGTGTGAGTTGCAGACAAAATGAGCTTGAATGAGCTGGAGTTTTATTCAGTTTTATTCGTTTCATCACAATTTGTGACATATGAAACAAAAAGATACAGAATGGGTGTTAAATGAAAAAAAAAGATGCTTTATCCAATTAAATGTAAATACTTTTGATAAAATAAAACATTTCTAAGCAATGTAGTGAGAACATATTGGGAAAAATAGTATATTTTATTAAATATGTACAGAACGACAGAATTCAAGGCTTTAGATTTTAGGTTTTATCTGCTGTCAAAACAGGGAAATTATGGTATTTTCCAAAATATTTAGCCAGTGTTCCAGTAACATAAAACCTGGAACAGGGAAATGCTATTAAGGTCAAATTCAAGGTTCAGTACTAGCTGCTCTAAGAAGAAAAAGAACCATCAATCCATCAAAACCATTGAGATTAGACTAAGTCTTAGACTAAAGGCAATTAACTAATCCAGACTTGTTTTACTGTACATGAACATGAGGACACGAATGAGTGAGATAAACCTTACCCCTAACTTTTCTTAAATAAACTGACTACTTCCATATACTGAAATATCTTACACCAGAAAAAAAAAACGGTGAAAGGATTTTAGAAGGTAAAGATGTGCAGTTTGAATATTAATTCAATATTAGTTCATACACAGACCAAATCATAGTCAAGTTTGTGTAAACCTTTCAAATACACCCACTAGACTCCTCTTTGAAAGCGGGGCTCAGATGCTAAACAAACCTATACACTTATGTTTGCACAACGTCGCAAATGAACCGTTGCCAGTTTCTTATCAGTATTAAAGCGACATAAAATATTTTAGTGTATAAAGCCATTTACTAATTACAGCCATTAAGCTTCAAATGTCCTTATAATTGCAACTGAGAAGTCTTAAACAGACAAAATTACATGTTGAAGGGGACAATTGGAGTGTTTTACTAACTAAACTTAAAAAGGATAGCTAAGAGCAGGAGGCAAGATTGAGCTTCTCGGCTGTTCGTCTAACAGGACCAAATCCTCTACGTCTCGACCCCGGAACCTGCGACGAGAGATCTTCACTGTCACCTTCCGTCCCTGAAATGTTTTAAGGGCCTCCTTCGAGGCCATGGCCCTCGCTGCATGTTCGTCACGGCCATATCCTGTGCCCATGTAGACAGTGTGGCAGCGCAGTTCACACACCTGGCCCTCTCTTTGTGTGCAGCCGGCAGGCAGGTCAGGAATGTCTTTAAGAGGCACAAATACACAACTAAGGCTGGCCTTGCATGACTCCACAGAAGTGCGCAGGATCTCAAAGTGGTTCAGGTTGGGTCCAAAGCCTCCTGCAGACACAAGCTTCCAGGCCACGGTTTTATAAAGGCGGTTAAAGAAGGGCTGATGTTCTGCAGGAGCCTCGGGCGAGGGACCCGATTTGACAGCAGCAGCGGTCTGACAGTCAGTATTTTGTTCTCCGCCTTTACTGTCAGAGTCGTTACAAACAGTTTTGCATTTCTTAACACAGCTCTCAGCATCCATGGCTGCACACAGGTTGGAAATAGAAGTGAAAAGTACTCAATCAGTGATTGTGAATGTTGTGATTACGGTAAGTTAATTAAAAGATTATGTTAATTAAAAGGGATGAAAAAGTGTAAAAGTGTATTCAAATTAAATCATGTTATTTAATTAAAATAAATGAAGGAATAATTTATTTAAAGTTTTTATTGTTATATGTAAAATGCAAAACCTTGCCGGATCACACTTTTCACATGTGCAATATGTTAAGTGCAATATCTTAGCCGCTTTAATATCTCAAATGAACAGTAATATCTGATCACTTATGTTAATGTTTATACTCTTATATTTATCCTTATTTTATTCTATTTTTATGCACCATACGGAGGGATACTTAATTCGCTGTAACCTGTGCAACGACAAAAAAGAATCTATCAATCAATCTAAAAGCAAGCACCTGTATATTTTCGAACAAAAAAATAAATTTACTGGACTATATTAATTTATCATAATGTATTTTATTCATAATTTTTCATGTTTCACTACTCCAGACAGATTTGTATTTAAAAAAAAAAAAATTAACTTCTACTTTAAAATCTAGCAAAATTGACTCCTGCATAAAATGTCAGATTTCAGGAAGTGTCAAATCTTTTCCTTTAAATTCTTTGAAACAATTCAAACTGCTCTAGAGTCGGAGATAATGACCCTTAAGGTCACTGCACTCTCACACCTGAAACAGACGGCCTCTTTCCTTTTCCTACGACATCATCTTTTGTCTTTTCATCAGGATCTTTGTCCACACCAATCCCTTCTGACATCTCTTTTACCTTGTCCATCACAGGTTGCGGATAGCTACAATAAAAGCACATAATCAAAATTAAAATCGACTAGCATCTATATATTAAAAAGGGAGAAACCAGTGTGTGCAAGCATTAGAACAGAGCACATACCGACATCCCAAAAACGTCTGATTGGCCCAAACTTTGGAGAGAGAAAGAAGTCTGTCCAGACTGGGAGTTGTGACTCCTGGCTGGATGGTCGGAAAGACCTCCATATTGCGCAGAACAAACTCTCGTCTGGCATGCCAGTGCTTATTTGTCTCAGAGAGCTCTCTTAAGGATTCCACCCAGTGTGCCAGGTGAGGGTTTTGCTGAAGGTACTCTGAAACAACATCCTGACAACTCCCCTCTGCCATCACTGGAATAAAAGGAAAATTATTTTATAATGAAATTAGTGTGTGATGTTGCAGCTATTGCACAACGAACCACCATTGTTGACGGTGGAGTGACTGGTTGCTTTACTTCCCAGAAATCCCTCATGTTTCCTTCTGGCTCTTCCTTTTAGTTATGCTTTAACTTTTGTAGTTTGTCCCTGCTTGCACTCTACTCCATCTCTATCTCCCTGTCAAGCTGCACATGGTGCCTCTTAACTGCCAGTTATCCAGACCCCGCATGCCCTCGGGACCTGTCTGACTCATCCTGGTGCTCCGCTTCTGGTGGGAGATCTCGACACGTGATCTGCTTGGGAATGCGTAGGGCGACTGGGGATGATTCTACTTGACCATGATTATGCTCACTCGGTTGATGCAGACAGTTGTTCTCTCATGACTTGTGACTGCAGTCACTTAGTAGTTCAGGACTGAATTCCCACAGACAGTTTTGTACTGAGCCTCCAGTGATGAATATGGACTTTATATTAACAACTGTCCTGTTATATACTGAACTTCCAGCCACCTAACACACAAAATGAATGCAGCTCAATCCCTGCTATGTGATACCAAAACAAAATAATAATGCGTTCCCTGTATAGTCTGGTTCCTCTCAAGGTTTCTTCTTATGGTCTTCTCAGACTTTTCTTTTCCCACCGTCGTCTTTCTCAACAGGGACAACCTGATCATTTTGATTTATACATATCTCACACATTTCATACTCCCTAATTTTCTTTTCATTCTGTAAAGCTGCTTTACGACAATTGAACTGAACTGAAAACACACACACACACACACACACACACACACACATTTCCTTTATGTTTCCACTAAACCTTTGTTACGAAAACTGGCTCATTTTTTAAAAAAGAGTTAGCTAGCTGTAGTTTGTGCAAGTTAGTTAGTTAGTTTGCCTACCTGTATTACGTTATAAGAATATAACCACATGCTAACATGCCACTG
The DNA here is from genome assembly GCA_028565755.1 of Dinotopterus cunningtoni. Classification (NCBI taxonomy): domain Eukaryota; kingdom Metazoa; phylum Chordata; class Actinopteri; order Siluriformes; family Clariidae; genus Dinotopterus; species Dinotopterus cunningtoni. Next base: position 10,416,316 of record JAOTRS010000036.1, read on the forward strand.
TATATTCTAATTCGAGGTATAAATATATTGATACATTCGGTTATATTAAAATCACTACTCGTTGGCCGCATTTATCATTATAGCATGTTAGCACAACATTACCAACCTTGCTAGCCGTCCACGGCTGGTCATTTCACTTAACATTATGTTATCAGTGTAAAGTGAATTAAATATTTGTAGTATTATATAAACGACAAATGCGTAAAGTTCTGACCTTTAAAGAATTCCTTTGACCGATTCTACATAACCAGGTAACATTTACTCAGGAACCGCTAGCAACATCAACAACATAGTAGGCTAATAAAAGCCACTTCCGGGTGCGTCATTCAAGCGCGCAATTTGTCTTTATGACGCCAGCAGAATGCGACGCAGATTTGGCGGTGTTTATGATAGATAGAGACGTTAGTGGTTCAATAGAAGGTGAAGGTGTTACGGGTTAAATCAGAATATCTGTCGGATTAAATGCCGCTGTAACGATGATCCATGAACTACTTCTTGCTTTAAGCGGATATCCGGGAACTATAATTACATGGAATAAACGAAATGGTTTACAGGTATTTATAGCTGTTTTGTATAATAGGATGCTAACTTTCATTAACTGGTTCTGCATTATGCAACTAGCTAATAATGAATTTGTTATCAGTTAACTTAAGCAATGTAATCATTTGCATAATAATAATAAGAAGAATTAAAAACACATTTAGTGCATGATGTTTGGGCTACCTATTTAAAGATCTTTCAGTTAAGCCAGTAGCTGAATCCACATTGGTTGCCATGTTTGCTTTTTATACTCTGTATACTCACTCACTCATTCACTCATTCACTCACTCATCGTCTATACCGCTTAATCCTGTATACACAGATTTGCAGGCGGCCTGGAGCCTATCCCAGTACACTTAGGGCACGAGGCAGGGTACACCCTGGACAGGGTGCCAATTCATCACAGAGTGCACACACTCATTCACACACTATGTCCAATTTGGGAACGTCAATTAGCCTAATTTGCATGTCTTTGGACTGTGGGAGAAAACTGGAATACCCTGAGGAAACCGACCAAGCACGGGAAGGACATGCATCTTCCATGCACACAGAGCCAGGATTCGAACCTAGCCAGGAATCGAACCCGGACACTGGAGTTGCATGGCGACAGCGATAACCACTAAGCCGCCGTGCCGCCACACTCTGTATAGTGCTTGTTCTGTTCAAGCAATGTGTGTTGATTGTTTCAGGTGTCCCAGGATCTGCCCTTCCTCCATCCCAGTGAAACCAGTGTCCTGAACCGGCTGTGTAAGATGGGGACAGACTATGTGCGGTTCACAGAGTTCATAGAGCAACACACGGGACATGTCCACCAACAAGTAGGAGCAATCCTGTTCTTAAAGTCTTCCAGCCAGAACTAAAACCTTTTTCTTTCAAATTCAGTACTGATATCGGATACCTGAATATTAGTCGGTTCTCAATATTGATCTGATCATTGAAGTCACTGTACTGACCTTTTCTCTGTCTCTGATTTCTAATTTGTTCTATCCAGGAGCACCACTTGAGCCAGCCGAGCCAAAGTGGATTACACGGGATATACCTGAGGGCTTTCTGCACTGGCCTGCACTCCATGTTGCAGCCATACAGACAAGCATTGCTTGATCTTGAACAAGAGGTGTGACATGAGCTAACAGGAAAACCTTATCAATATCATTCATCTTTTATACGAATAGAATATCTAACAGTGAAAACAATCCTTTTAAATATTTTTGCAGTTTCTTGGTGATCCACATCTCTCTATTTCCCATGTAAACTACAAGCTGGAGCAGGTAGTGAACACTCCGTTTAAACCCTCCTCTCAGATTCGTTAAACTAAATGACCAACTTAATCACACACTTGATGTTCTGTGGTCTTTTCTGCTAATCAGTTTCAGTTGCTGTTCCCCTCCGTAATGGTTGTTGTGGAGACCATCAAATCTCAAAAGGTTCATAGCTTACATGGACATTTTCTACAAATTAGCATAAATAATAACAAGCAAATATGAACAAAACAAGTCAAATTTCTTTATTTTTGCCCTAATCAGATCCATGGGTGTCAGATTCTGGAGACTGTTTACAAGCACAGCTGTGGAGGACTGCCACCCGTTCGCATGGCCTTGGAAAAGTGAGCGTCTTTCAGACACCACAGTCAAACTAGAGATTTTTGAACTGACTTTTGAAGCACTTGGTGTTGGAGTGATCGTGTAAAATCTCTTTGATTGATTCCAGTCGAACTCATTCGGTTATCATCTAACACATCAAGTATTTTGCTCGAGCAGGATTCTTGCAGTGTGCCACGGAGTGATGTATAAGCAGCTGGCTGCATGGATGCTGCACGGCCTGCTCCTGGACCAAAGTGAGGAGTTCTTTGTGAGGCAGGGACCCAGCGCAGGAGGAGCTGCTGCAGCACAGGAAGAAGAGGAGGAGGACCTTGGCATTGGAGGGCTCAGTGGGAAACAACTTCGAGAGCTGCAAGACTTGGTGAGAAATTCAGTCGTTCTTCAGAACTGCAACAAAACATGTTTTAAATTCGTAAAAAAAAAAAAATAATAATAATAATAATGTTATTACTAAAAACTCTTTATATACAGTTGAACAGTGAGGTGTGGAGTATGAGGAGTTTTTGGTTAAAAAAATTATTGCATTACAGGATTTTTTTCACCACCTTCAGACATTAAAAGATGTATTTAAATTATATTTATATTCTTGAAAACATAGGTTTTGTATAAAAGTGTTTTTTTTTTTATTGTCTTTATAACAGTCTTTGTAAGAGTCTTATAATTATTTTAAAAATTAATACATCACCTAATACTATTTAATAAGGATAAAAACTGGCTTCCTCTAAGTTATTAGGAAAAATACATCCTTGCTTTTTACCTAAAAACAGTAAAGTAGTACTCCTATTAATAAACTGTTCTTTAATGCTAAGTAATGTAATATTTTATTAGAAATGCACTATTGTGGGAACAATGGGACTGTAACAGTAGGCAGCGTCATCATCAACTTTTACTTCATACTCGGATCGTGTCCCAGGTGTTCCTCACCACATGTGACAGTAGGGAGCGTCCTTAATGAATGTCATGGTTGACAGCGTCGTCTGTGGCGAAATGGGGTACATCAGGTCGAGCTCAAGGCTACCGAAACCTCGGGTCAGAGTGTCTACAGCGACAGTGCATAAAATAGGCAGGAGTAGGTGCTGCTGCCGAAACATTAGAGCGGCGTGATGAGCGGCAGCAAGTTGACCGCAAGCTCCAATCGCATGTAATGGTAGCACGCAGGTGTCAGGATCTGTATGTGGGCGGAGCCACAGGTAAACCTCATGTCCGTGGGTAACCTCTAGTTAGTTATAAGAGGAGAGATCTTTGAAAGATATCAAAGGTTTTACAGATACACAACTATTAATGTATAGACGTTGATAGATAGATGATATTAACAATCAAATGTATGAAAACTGATGATAAATTGATACAATGTGTTTTTAGAGCTGGTTTAACAGTAAATACAATAAGCAGATCCAATGTGATTCATTACTGCACAAAGAGTTCTGGGATTGTTCCGTTTCCTGGACATGGCTTGACCTGAGAGGCACACAGAAACCCGAATAAAAGAAATGCACAATGGCACAACAAATGCATTTGATATTAGTTATTATAGCAACAATAATAAAGAGCTGTGAATATGATTTTGAATACAGAGACGCCAGTATTGATTTAAACTTGTCTTATCATTTTTCCAGAGAGTGTAGCTCAATAAGTATCGAGACCTGTGCACTCTTCTTGAATTGCTCAATCATTATACCTCGATATGAATAATTTATGACTATGACTGTTGATATAATTTGCTTCAATCTTAATGAAAAGGACATAACATCATCCAACATTCTATGGGTGGAAATGTAGCAAGCATGTTGATGTGTGGATAGACTAATGTTTAATTATGTCCATTCTTGTTTCTAATGGAGCAACAATATTATATATTAAAATATTGTATATTATATATATTTTTCAATTATTTTGGATCATGATACATAACTGATAAGATTTTCCACTCTCTCTACTAGTTTAACTTGTTTAGCTGAAGATACAGTATTTTTCTGCCCTATTGCATGTTCTGAGCTTCTCTCATGTTGTTCCTCTGTAGCGACTGATCGAGGAGGAGAACATGTTGGCTCCGTCCCTGCAGCAGTTCTCCCTGCGTGTCGAGATGCTGCCTTCGTATATTCCTGTCCGAGTGGCTGAAAAAATCCTCTTTGTCGGGGAATCGGTGCAAATGTTTGAAAACCACAACCAGAGTCCCTCCAGAGCTGGTAAGGCTACACTAGAGCTTATGAAACATGACTTTGTGTTTGGGTTTATACGGTGTAAACCTTGCTTTAATTTGTTTAATGCAGGTTCCATACTGAAACACCAAGAGGACACGTTTGCGACAGAGCTCCACCGACTCAAACAGCAGCCACTGTTCAGCCTGGTGGACTTCGAGAATGTCATCGATGGAATTCGCAGCACGGTTGCTGAGGTTGGTTATGAGACACATCGCTTGTTTGATTGATTGATTGATTTAATTACTCACAATACCACATAGTAACCTATTCGTTTTTGTCTTATAGCATCTTTGGACTTTGATGGTGGAAGAATCTGATCTTTTGGGTCAGCTCAAGGTAAATATGAGTATGTTATAATGGAGCAATTTATTTATATAAAGATAAATTTAACTGTAATAAATGTTCTGTAATGCAGAATAATGTAGCACCACTGATTGGCTTTACTGGTGCTCACAGAAGCATAAATAAACCTTATTAGTCAGTTTGGCAGCACGGTGGTGTACCGTTAGCACTGTCTTCCTGCAGCTCCAGGGTCTGGGTTTGATTCCCACCATGGTGGGTTTCCTCCCACAGCCCAGAGACTAGCAGATTAGGTTAATTGGCATTCCCAAATTGCCTGTAGTGTGTAAATGTGTGTGAATGTTAACCGAAGGTCCTACCACGGTTGTAAAAATGAGAATAAACAGACCATATCAGACCATTACTCGATATCGGTATCCCTTTATCCCTTTGCATCCCTTCATGCACCTTTAATTTCCCTGTAGATCATAAAGGATTTTTATTTGCTGGGACGTGGTGAACTGTATCAAGTCTTCATTGACCTTGCCCAGCAAATGCTGAAGACCCCACCATCAGCTGTGACAGAACACGGTGTGTACGACTTGAGCTGGCCAGTACCTTTCATTTCATTGTGCCTACAAATTTATGATTTATTATTGTCATTTATGACCAAAAAAAAAGATCTCATTATAATCCTTTAGAAATCATCATTGCTGTTGTGACTTCAACACATTTTTTTTCCAGATGTGAATGTGGCCTTCCAGCAAGCTGCACACAAAGTTCTGCTTGATGACGATAACTTGTTACCTCTCTTGCACCTCACTATTGACTATCAAGGCAAAGACACCAAAGGTACTTGTTACCACCAACAGCTGCTGGATTCCGAGCAGCTCCTTTATATAATGTAATAGAGTCTATTGTTAAAAATCTGTTGCTAGGGCCAGTCTAAATCATATCTTTTTTTCCCCCTATAGATTGGATGGAAATAGTGTGGGTAAAGACATATAGCGCCACTTAGTGGTGGTTGCTAGTTTTTTTTCAATACAAGTCAGAATTGAATTCTTGGAGCTAAACTTGCATGGCAACTATTTGAATAAAACCAAATATCATTGTTAGGGTAACATATGCCTTTGCCTTTTTGTACAGTTGGAGTATAATGTAATGTCTAATATGGTTTTATTTTTAAATGATCATGTCATATAATGTTTTTTTTCACTTGGTAAAATGTAGAAAGGTAAAACCGAGCAAATGTTTGTTTAAATAATAGTGTAAAAATTACAATGACACCAGATCGAGCATGTTCTTTAGCCTAAAATATACCACCTTGTGTTGGAATTACTGACATTTCTTTAAGAATTAACCACACAAAGACTTTGAGACACTGTAAAGTGCATTCTTTTAACATAATGTTATGTCTGTGTGTGTATATAGAGGCGTCTGGGACTCGGGAAGGCACCACACCTCCTCAGGAGACTTCTCCTCGAGATCCTCCTTCTACAGGCTGGGCTGCGCTCGGACTGGCCTACAAAGTGCAATGGCCCCTGCACATCCTCTTCACTCCTGCTGTGTTGGAAAAGTAAATAAATGAACAGAAACGTGTTGAGTACATGCCGTTGTTCTACTGTGTCCATCACAGTTTGGCGAATTTCCTGCTACACCTCTGGTTCAACTCAGACTGAATTCAAAAGCAAAGTTCAAGACCTTTTAAGCATGTCTCAGGTATTGGATTTGTTTTATCTCTGTACATTTGATTGTGTTTCTGCTCTTCTTTAGGTATAACGTAGTGTTTCGGTACCTGCTCAGCGTGCGCCGGGTGCAGTCGGAGCTGCAGCACTGCTGGGCCCTGCAGATGCAGCGCAAACACTTAAAGTCTAACAAGACCGAGGCAGTCAAATGGAGGCTGCGAAATCACATGGCGTTCCTTGTAGATAACCTGCAGTATTACCTACAGGTCCTGAGCCATTTCACTTCAGTAGTAAGTCTTTTCTTTGTATTCTATATTTATGATCACCACTTCTCCAATTTATTTCGCACTCAGGTGGATGTCTTGGAGTCACAGTTTTCACAGCTTCTGCAGCAGATCAACTCGACACGTGACTTCGAGAGCATTCGCCTGGCTCATGACCATTTCCTTAGTAATCTCCTAGCGCAATCCTTTATCCTTCTCAAGCCAGTAAGTTTAACAAAAAAAATATATATTTTTTATTCATCCATCTTATTATTCAGAAACTACAGTGAAGCTCATTACCCTTGTGAGGAATATAAGTCTAGACATGATGCCACCTCCAGTGAGTGAATCCCCTTTCCTATGCTTTGCATTTTAATGCGTTTGTTTCTAGGTGTTTCATTGTTTGAATGAGATTTTGGATCTCTGTCACAATTTCTGCTTGCTGGTGAGTCAGAACCTGGGGCCACTGGACGAGAGGGGAGCAGCTCAGCTGGACATTATGGTGAAGGTCAGTCCACTGAGGCTGTGTTACCTGTGTTCACAATGTATTGTTTTTTCAAGACCATTAACAACTCCTATCTTATTGTAAGGTTGAATGTCAAAATGTTTTCTTTCTGAAAGTATCATGCAGGGATGATTTTCTGAGATTATATACACAGTACTGTGCAAAAGTCTTAGGCACCATATTATATGCTGTACCAATTTTGTTATATGTTTATCATGTCTGCATAATTATGTACAAAAATATTCAATATTTCCATATATAACTTTTCAAAATTGATAAATAAATAACAGTACAGGAGAATATATGCATGGCTGTAAAGAAAAAAATATAGTACAAGACATGGAAGACAGACCAGTTTTCAGATGAAAACAAAACACCTAATGTCACTCCTGGGATTTGCATACAAATATAAAGGAGCGAGTGTGACAAGGTTACCAGAAGAACTCATTCTCCAGCAAGCTCAGTAAAACCTAACAGCTGTTTTACTTATAGTACTGTGCAAAAGTCTTGGACAGATACAAAAATATGGCAAAAGCAAAAGATGCTTTTGAAAACATTTCTGCATAAAAGAAACTTCTATAAAGAGCAATAAAGAGTAAAAAAAACAAACAGTCAATATTTGGAGTGAAAACTCGTTGCTTAAAATCAGGAGTTTTAGACACAGATTTGTGCAGTTTTATAAGAAAACAGTTGTTAGGTTTTACTAAGCTTGCTGGAGAATATGAGTTCTTCTGGTAATATTTTTATGCAAATCCCAGGAGCGTATATTAGGTTTTTTGTTTCCATCTGAAAACTGGTCTGTCTTGTACTATATTTTTTTTCTTTAAAGCCATGCATATATTCTCCTGTAATGTTATTTACTTATTAATTTTTAAGTTATATATGGAAATACTAAATGATTTTGTACATAATTATGCAGACATGATAAACATATATAACAAAAT
>JAOTRS010000036.1:10438815-10450500 GCA_028565755.1 Dinotopterus cunningtoni
AAATAATGTAATGCTTTTAATACAATTGTAACAATATACTCTGGGTGACAGCACCTCCAATCAATATCATAAAACATTTTACCTCGATTATGACTAATGAATAATCATTTAGTCATGGGTTTTCGTTATTTATTTTTCTTGTTTGGGTTTCATAGTTCACTGACAAGGTTTGTACTGTAAATATGCTTAAGTATTAAAGCTGGGATTTTTTTTATGAAATGAATGTCTCCTCTATTTTACTTCAGTATTGCAGACTGGACAGTGCAGAGTCATGTGACTACACACATGGTAGTATCTTTTTAAGGAGACAGTACATGAAAACAGTTGAGAAAATGATAACAGAATAAGAAATAATAATAATTACAATCGACACAGGAAACATTACATCATTTAGAGGCTCTGAATGTCAGTTTTGATTACTTTTCCATTAACTGCAAAGGCCTACTACATGTCCTATTAAAACATTTATTAGATTGAACAAAGCCTGTTAGATAGCACAGTTATAGAGGATTTGTAGATTTTAGATGGTTAAATCCTACAATAAACTGTTTGAGAGACTGGTAAGTTCAACATGTAAATTATATACCATTGTTAACCAAAGAACCCCCTACCCAGATTACACTATTTATTACAGAATGACGAGAGGACAGTCTGGGAAAAAACACCATCATCTCTAAACCTTAAACTCACTGAACTCGAAGAAGGAAATTTGTTCAACGTTGTAACTGAAAGTCTCCATATTAACTAGACAGTTGTCTTTTAAAGGAAAACGTATCAACTAGGTAATCTGTCAAATGTATCGTCTTAACTGGAGACCATAAAAGAGGATTCGTTACTGAAAATGCCTATTAATAGTTTTTTCATATCATTCCTTTTCTACGTTTGGCTACAGACTAAGAACACAGAACAGATGCCCCCCCAGGCGCTTCAGATGGTCTAAGTAGGGCACACACACCATTTCACTACATACTATCAAGACTAAGCAAACAGGGCACTGCAAAAAAAAAAAAAATTTAATGGTCTCCTAAAAATACCCGGCACCAAAGGAGTTCTATTTATAACCCGCACAAAACCTCCCAAAGTCAGACACGCTCCAGACAACCAGGAGGAGAATAAAAAAACAAAAAAACTATAGCTTTTCAAATCCATATGCCTTATACAACACATCATCAGCATGTACAATAACAATGTTGTAGAATTAATCTCAGCTCTTCTGTCAAATGGATGAAGCTTACTGCTGTGATTTTAAACCAATGCAGTGAAAAGTTGAACGAGTGACATCGTCGTGCAGAAAAGCAGCCATACCTGAGTGACAGATCGCTGGGCTCCTTCTCTTCTTCGCCCACCTGTAGCTGTCTGTGAACCTCACGAACCCGAGTGAAGATGGACTGAGGGCTGAGATAATAGATACAGAGCAGATTTGAAACATAAATAAACACGTATATACACATATAATTAAGTGTACATATATATACACTTAATTACAGCAGTGATTAATAAGTTTTAGCTGGCAACAATTATTTTAACCCTAACTGATGCTTTGAGTAGCTTCTCATTTATTAAACAACCATGTCAGAATATGTACAGTATCCCGTACTCATGAAGAAGATGTTACTGTGTTGCAGAAGGTCTAAATTATTGCATCGAAGATAGGGTTGCTATGGAGGTCATTGGAGCATCGGATAATAGTCACATTGTCTGATGGGTTCAGATTGACCCTATTAAAGAGTGATGTGTGCATCAAGGTAGGAAGGGAAGGAAGTTTTGACCTAATCCCCACTGAAAGTCTTGGTGATGTGCTGGAGAAGAATTTACAGAGTGCTTTGACTCTCCTATTATTAGTACAAGACCTTAGCTAAGCCCTGGATGGAAATAAATGTAATTTTGCAAAAGGTTGTTGAAACAATGGCATAGCAAATGTGTGCTGTCATCAAACCTAAAGGCAATCCAATAAAATAGAGTAAGCAAAGACAACACATCCATTTAGCCAAAACACGTTGAGAGTGGCAATATTTTTGCTGTGAATTAGAGACATTCTACTACTTAAAAATATATGCAATATATTTGTCACAAATAAATATTTTCAAAGTAATAGATAAAAATGTTGCATCTTCTACTGGAGTAATTCTATAGTTGAGCACATGTGTATATTTAAAATCTTTTATTTTTGTGGATTCCATGTTAGTGTTATCTGTTTATCATGCAAAGTTCACACCCACAAGCTGTGCAGGAATAATCAAAAAAAACTTTTTTCATAAATGAGCCATAAATGTAAGGGGACGATGAATCAGCAGCTAGAAGAGCAGAAATATGGCATCTAACCCCTCTCTCTCACACACACACACACGCAAAAATAATCTTTCTCACATAGCAACCACCAGACATTACCTGGTAACAGCCTTGGCAACAGTAGTAGCCTTGGAAACGGAGCCCTCCTCATCTGATAAGGACGGTTCTGGTAATACATTTGCAAAACATCAGAAATTGTAACTAGCTGCTACAATAACTTGCAACTTTCTCTTCCTTACAGTAAAAGGTGTAAACATTTATACTTTCACAGAGTGTTTTGTTTTATACACTGCCTGGCCAAAAAAAAAAAAAAAAAAGTCACCATTTTAGTATGGTCATATTAATGGATTGCATCAATCAAAGAAAACAACTAAGGTGATTTGAAATTACTGGAACTAATTCTATCAGAATCTTGGAGGATAGTAATAAACAGCCATGTGACCATTAGAAAACCTCTCGAGGCTACTCTGAAAAAAGACTTTGGTTTGCTAGGGAGCATAAAGATTAGACTTGAAGTCAACTGAGGACCTGAATGTACAGAATGATCAGGTTATCACATCAAATGAGTTTTTATTACCTGATGGCACGGCCATATTCCAGCACTCAGATGTGAAAGAGTGGTTCTTAGAGCATGAGGAATCATTTTAATACATGAATTGTACCACCACATCATGTGCTTTAATCAAAGATAGAGGTAACTGAACAAAATCTTAGTGTGCGCGACGTTGTTGTTTTTTTTTGGCCAGGCAGTGTACCTAGGCTTAATATTCATGAAAGACTCATAATGAAGTAAAAAAGCCAGAAAAAGGGTGCATTCTTACTTTGCAGGCTGAAGCGTTCAGACCCTGAGCTGCCTTCTTCTACAGGGGTTACCACCTTCATTCTGAGACTCAGTTTCCCATCAACCCCCTGTGCTGCCAGCTCCTCTCCATCCCCGCTCTCCTCGACTGAGATCTCACTGGCTGCCATCGTCGTCTCCCTGGTGCAGTCATCCTCCGGCCGATCACGGAAAGTACTCGTTTCTGCAACATGGAAATAAAATTGTAATTAACACTAATGCAAGTTACAGAAAACAGGTAAGTATAATTTCTGGTGACGTATACATTTCTATTACACACATTCAGATATATTAAAATGTCATACAATCGGGACGCTCACCAATAGGAGTGCTGTGGAGCGGTGTGTTCTTTAGCTGTCTGACGTGTGGAGGAGTTGCGCTCGCAGCTGGCGCAATAAGCTCGCCCTCTGTGGGAAGCGTGAAGTGGAATGGAAGGTCTGCCAAGCAAAACAGCAAGCACAATCAAAAGCATTATGATTCCGCATCACATGAAATATTGCAATCTAAAAACAAATGTGGCAAATTCAGTAATGTGCAAAACCTGGCATACCACTGGGACTATAACAACAACATATAACCTAATAAACTATACCACACAGCTATTTATCCTTTGCAAACACGTGACTACCATGACATAGATTACACAGTGGGTGGAACAGTGGGTGGCAGGAGCACAGTTAGCATTTCATAAAATGTGAAGGTAACATTACCTAATAATGACATTTCAAGCTTGCTAATTAATAGCTAACTAATTGTTCCGGGGTTGAATCCCAAATAGCATAAAATGGCAAGGCAGTGCACTATGTATGGTGTACAATCACTTGTTTTACACACCTACTAGTGCCTTTGATCAGGACTAAGCTAGGTATTGGAATTCAATCTTGTATTAGAAGCTTGTTACCCATAAACATTACAACATGGATGGTTCAGAAGCAATTCTCAACAATTTAGAAACAATTAATAAGGGAACAAAATGTTGTTTAACATTATCAGATGTCTTTTCTTACTGAAAGTGCTACCATGACTAGTTTTGTATGTGGGTTATGGCACTCTCATCTACCAAGTAACTATCCTCTCTGCCAGCCAGATGTGGACAGGATCATGGCAGACAGACGCTGTGACATCACGTGCAAAAGTTCAATATAAACAGCCAGAAGTACCCGAAACATGATTATTTTACTTATCATTAACTACTCTCTGGTTTATTCCCTAACATTTAGGATTTTGTGCATTTTTCCACATACAGGAAGGTATCCGAATATGACATATACATTAAATATCTATTGGTCAACTACAAAGTCCATGGTCAATATTTAAACTGTACCTATTAAACTAATAAATTTATCATAATCAACCCATGATATCCAAAAACTACCAAAAGAATACCTCTGCTGTCTAATCCTTCTGGTTAGTAATACAAATATGAAGGAAGCTGTACAAGAACACTACTTTAGATGTTTGGCCTTGCTGTGACATTGACCATGTTTAAATCATTCCGAAAATCTAATTTGTTCATCTCCTGGTCAAAATAATAATTCTGTATTAATCCTATAATATTCTTAAAATTTTTTTGTAGGTTGTCAGTGCCTTCCATTTTACTTAAGGAGCTTGACATTTTAAGTAATGGTTTTAAAGCTCAGATTTTAAACTACTTGTGTAGTTACTTGTGTATCCTACCTTCTGAGCTGTCACCCAGGCTTTTGTTGCCCACATTCAGAACCTGTGATCCTCCACCGGGTGCTCCATCACTAGCCTGTGCATCACTGGCAACAGCTCTACTGGCCACCTGCAAATTCTGGCCTGAGCTGTTTGGCTGGGTGCCTGTGACTTTTCTTCCAGCACCAGATTTCTCCTTCGGGGACCCTCTGACAGGCTGTGAGGAACTTCTAAACAGTGGTGACTTCTCAACAGGCTCTTGCTCCTGGGAGACCCTCTCACTCTCGTCCAGGACTATGACACCGAGGCTCTCCTCAGGCTTGCTGCTGACTGTTTGGGAGTCTTCCGCTTCATCCTCCATCTTCTCTGGAGACTCGATCTGGCTTTGAGAAAGCGCCAGGCCAAACCCAGAGCCTTCAGTCCTGCTAGTGCTCTGTATCTCTCCTTCGTCCATTCTGTCCTCATCGACATCCTTAGTGCTGTTAACATTGTCAAGTTTTTCACTCTGAGACATGGGTTGGCTCAATCTTCGGTCACGGTCGACTACTGGTTCTCCTTCATCCGGAGGATTTTTGTGAGAAAATATGACAGACTGAGATTGGGACTGAGAGGGAACAGGACTTGTGCTAGTGGGTCTCTGAGCCTGTTCTTCGCTTTGTGAGCACCTACTCAAGGTCAAATCTTTACCCAAGCCACTTTTATCTATCTGCTGGCAGGCTACAGTGTTCGAAATACACTGAATCTCCTGAGACTTAGCCACGCTGTCATTTATTTCCTTGTTTAGCCCCTTTGTCGACTGCAAGGATAGCTTTTGAGAGGAATATTCTTTATTCTCCGTAGTTTTCTGGTCAGCCTCCTGGGAAATCCCCTGTAAATTAGCAGCTTTATTAAGGCCACAATCTGTGCTGCTTTTGTCCGTTTTGTCATCGTGGTGCACAGGGACAGAGTCTCTCTCATCCTCTCCTACAGGCCCCTCAATTTCCTCAATCTGTGTGGCCTGACTGTCATCATCCATAGTGAATGCTTGAGTTTTCTTATCAAAAACACTATTTTCACTCTCTAGCTCCAACTGGAAACATGCAGCCACTTGAGGAGCTTGGCTTTCTGAGGGTTGTTTGAATGCTTCCGCATTAAGGATTGAAGATTGACTTTCTTTTGGCGCCTCCTTTTTCCTTAAATCCTCTGGACCTTGACTGCAGACCCGAGATTCCAAGGAGGGAGTAGGCACAAAAACATCCTGTAAGGCAGTAATAGCACATGTTAATGAAGGAAGAAAGACATAGATTTTATGCCACAACCTTTTTTAATGCTTAATTATTGAGGTATAGATGGGGTTGTTTAAATTAAAGCAGCTCTGACGTTAGTGCTGACTGTAAATTTAACCACAAGTTTGTGTTATCGAACTTGATCTAATTTTGTTTCTATAGTTAAAGTAACACTTTGTTAATGGTCAGTAAGTTTTCAGTCATGGGGAAGTTTTTAGGATTTGTGCTTTGAGATTTCTCCATAACACAACAAAATGCTTTTTTTTTTGAAAGCGAGAAACTTGTGACGGGATGACCGTCTATAACTGCTGTAACAAATGTGATAGCAGGAGCGTTTTTAACAACAATGTAACCCTCACCAGTATGATGCGTCATGCATTAATAAAAAAAAAATTTAAACCTCTGACAAACTGCTATGGGATAAGAGGAACAAATCACCTTGAGGACGGGCTGCTATGAGAATATACATCACACCATCAGTGTTAGTTATTTTTTTAATTTTTCAATCATTTTATTCTTATTGTACCACAGCAAACTGCCAGCAATTACAATTTTAAAAAGAAACCAAAAATTTGCAATGAAGCATTTAACTTATTTAAAATTCTTACATGTGAAAATTCAGGCTGAGTTGGCAAGGACAAGCTTTTCTCCAAGGAATTCTGGGATACATTTGACACTGTGGTCTCTGGGACAGGATCCACATCCATTGGTTCTTCTTGGCCTTTTTGTGCTTCATCATTATGGGTCCCAGAGGTGTCCTTTGCTGGTTCTGTAGCCTCTTTAAAATCTGAATTATGAGAAAAGCATTTAGAGATCAGCCTTTGTTACATCTTGTATACGAACATTTCCTCTATTTCAAAAGTCCTACCTTGCTCATTCTCCTGTCCTGTCGGTGAACTTGGAATAATGTGAGGTGTTTGGTATAGGTTGTCCTGGGTGGCTCCCACAAAATCCTCAGACTGCCTATTGCACATTTACACTTACAGTAAAAAGAACAACACAAAGACACTAGAAGACGATGATTAGCATTAGTTTATGGATGTCTTACTGTGACAGGCTCTCCTGAACCAACGTGTCTTGGCCGGATGGCTGCAGTACGCTGATACTTTGAGCAGGAGTGCGGGTTGGAGTCTGCTGGTGATGCTGATTCTCAAGCTCTGCTACTGTGCTGTCAACCTTAGAGCCTGAGAAATGAAAAATACAGTTGACAAAAGGCAATATTAAATAAAAACATGTAGATATATACATAAGAGGTTTACTGAAACATGTATTTGTTTCCAAATGGAATTGCTGGTTGCTGTAAGACAATATATTTGAAAAAATGCTTGGTATTTATTTTACAGTGATTTTTTTAAATTAAGTACATCCTAAATACAATAATACAATGGCCATCAAACCAGTGAAATGCTGGGATAAGTGCATTAGTGTAGCGAGCGATTATATATTGAAATTTATTCAATATTTAAACTCAGTTTTTTTTATTCTGCACAATTAAAGCTTCAACATCCCTCGTACACCCAAGTACACACTTCCAGCAAGTATTTAATAAAAGTATTTTCTAACTGAAAATGAATACATCAGTCACATAGTGTTCTATGTAGGGTCTGCAACACCATTATATTTTACTTACGTTAGCTTATATTACAAACAGGAAGTGACTTTAGAATTTGGAAGGATGTAATGTTACTTAAGAAATGTATGATGTACACTAACAGGAGGAAAGAAAAAAATTGAAACATTAAAGTGTCTAAAAATATAATACAACAATTCTCATTACAAATTGTATTACTGACATCCTAACTTCTATATACATGATTCTCAAAGTTTCTTAGGATTTCTTAGCCATTTTGCTTTAATGGCAGCGGGCACTCATTCTTGGACAATGCAAACCATACGTCCAAGAACATGCTTTATTCTTAGTTTATTAAAAATTTCAAATACAAGTTCCAGTTTTTTATTTTATTTCTTTTTTTAATATCCCACATTTTTAATGTGCCCTCAGACTTCTGGACCCCACTCTAGGAAGAGGCAGTGACACTCTAGTATCACTGACTCTCTACTCACTATACTAGTCAGTGAGTAAAAAAAGATTGTTGATATTTAAAGCTCTGCCCCTCACATTCATGGACGTTCATTACCAAGGCAGTGATGTTAAAAACTAAAACATCAAAAAAAAAATTATACACTTTTTTTTTTTTTTTTTTTTAAATGATCCTATACATATATAAAGGAATTTGTCAACTAAAGAAAATGTGCTTAAAATCATAAGTTGAGAACTAGTCAATAAAATATTTTTTTCTTTATCCAGAAATTTCCTTTTGTGACAGATAAATCAGTAAAAAAAAAAAAAAGTAATAGCTAGAAAATTCAATCATATCAGAAAGACATATTTTCATTCTTACCACTCCTTTCTCCGTCAAACAAATCATCCTGAGATGACACAATTTCCTCATCAGACTCATCGACCTGAGAGTGGAGTAAGGCCTGGATGGTCAGCTCTTTCTCAGCTCTGCCATCTCCCCTCTCAGAAGCCAAGGCACTGCTGGAGCTCACCTCTGGTCTAGAAAGTAAGAGAAGAAGCTTAAAAACAAACTAGATGTAGTATCAAAAAAATAAATTTAGTGTATTTCTGATTATTTTACCTTCTAAGTCTGTCACCTTGACCGTCTGAGGCTGTAGATGAGCTTTTCTGTCCAGCTGAAGGGCACAGAAAAGAAAAGTTGAGAATTTCAGAGAAGTTAAAGGATAAAGAGGTGTAATTATATGTAGTGGAGATTTTGGCTTACTTTGGCTGGCTGGTTTATGGCCGTCTGCTGGCGACAGATTGGCAGGCGTCACCTCTACATCCTCATCACCACTCTCTATATTTTGTGCCTCGGAGTTGAATCCCTGACTCTCAGAAAGCACAAGACCCAACTGAGACATTCCCTCTGAATACACACAAAAAATAACACACCCTTGCTCAGTCAAAAAAAACACCAACTTACTATGAGAGTCTTTTTGGGGGGGGATTTTGTTGTTTGTTGTTTTCACTTACCTTCTGTTTGTGCACAGTGAGTGGTTGAATCAGCTCCGGACTCCATGTCCTCTTGGTTACTGTACAAAAAAAAACAAAAACAAAACAAAACATAAGAATGTAGCACTGAAGCTGGGGAAAAAAATCAGGTTTTATTCCAATCACATCTTGGAGTACCTTTTCGTATTAAAACGGGGACAAACTTCAAATACTTGACTACGCTCTTCAGCTGCTGAGTCCAGATGAGATGAACAATGGTCTACAAGAAAAACTGAGCTTAACTGTGTGCGAAAATGATAAAAAGGCAACTCTAAATACAGATTAACACTCACATACCAGCCTCTGTTACACTGTTAATCTTTTCAGTCTGGTAATCACCTTCAGCGCCTCTGCTTTTAGAAGGGGAGGCGATCAACTCCTGTGGGGAGAAAAAAAAAGTAGCAAAACCTCTAACTGAACTCAAGGCTAAGAACGCAGTCGTGGGTGGAGCGTGAGATCTCACCAGCACCGGGCTTTGGGAGGTGGGCTGATGGTTGGAGAAGCGACGGGAGAGTATGGCGCGATAACCGCTATCTGGGTCGTCCTCCAAGGCCACACTGTCAGGCTGGGAGTCTTCAACAATAAGGTAGGGGTTCTCAGTCTGAGGCAGACTCGACTCCAGATCACTTCCACCTGGATCCATGAGGCGGCATCAGGGTCAGTAGGCAACTGCATGGAGAGATTTAAACACAGTCAATGAGTAAGGGAAAAGTGGGCGGGGCACCATGTGGTTCAGTCACGTGGTGCAGGAAGACCCTGGGCCTGGGTTTATAAACACAACACAAATGTGTTGTAAAAAGACCTAACACACTGCACAGACATTTTAAATTAAAGAGTAAAGGTTATATTTATAGTCATCCTAAATACAAGTAACAAAGAGCTATTCAAAACAACATAAATTAGTCATTTAGCCAACAAAAACAAACAAATAACGTCACACTGAAACTACACAACAATACATGCCCATAACTTCTATTTATTCCGATATTTTGTGCGTTACAATAGTTTCCGTAAATACATTCCCACTACAGACTTATCAAAGCTAACTAGCTAATGCTAACCCTCCACGCAGAGATTTAATGCAACGCAAAACTCCTCCAAGTGTTAAATAAATAACCCCAAAAACATATACCTTTGCTATGTTTCTTGCTTTTAGTCATGTTGTACTGAATCCATGCACATTAGTGCAACACTAAATAAACATAAATAAACATAAATAAAGCGGCGCGTGATGGTTTTCTGGCCAGCTCCCCCCGTCCCTCAACCCGCTGCAGCTCAGCGGCAAAAGGCCAGAAAAGAAAACCGGTGATTGGATAAAATCCCTCGAGGAAGCAACAAAACAGGACCAGTGATTGGCTGAACCGGGAGAGGACAGCCAATCATATATTATAAAACCAACAAAAGCCCGCCTTACAACAACAACTACACCGTTGATTGGCTTAATATTTAATAGGTGGGGTCTTGTATTTGTTTTTTTGTTTTATTTATATCACACAAAAATCCTAAAGAGTAAACTATAAACAGCCATAAAACACACGATTGGAATTTCATACGTTTATAAGAAGTATTTGCAATATGCACAATTATATTCTATACATAATATTATTACATAAATAAATAAGTGCTAAACTGCACCTGTTTTTTTTTATCTTCAAATTAATCCAGAAAAATTAAAATGTTTACATTACTTTTCTTTTCCTCCTGTACCACTGTAAATGTAAAATTACATATGTCTTGAATTAATGCGCCATTATATTTCTTCATTCCCTGCCTGCTTTACAGGCTTTGGCTTGCAGTCAAATTAAATGCTGCAGCAACAAATTTGTTGTGATTATCCCAGCAGGGGAAAACAGGACTTAGAGGGACAACACACAATTATCAAGAAACACTGTGATGTTCTGCATTTTCATTGTCACATTTTGTACCCAATTTCCTCTCCTGTAAACTATAGATGTGGCCTATAATCTATCTTTGCAATTCATTGACCAGCTAGGGGATAAAGAAATGATCAGGATCTTTACACTAAACATTTACTCTATTTTAGTGTAAATTACAACTTATACAGTATATACACTTTTTAAAGAAGTGATAGAAGCATTGAATCCATGCTATTGCAGAGTTCAGAATAGATGGATGGATGGATGGATGGAAATTAAATGCAGTTTAGCATCTACCAGAAGTGCAAATATTAGTGTAGCAGGGGTGGCTCGGTGGTAAAGGCATTGTGTCCCAGGTTCAAAACCTAGACCACCAAGTTGCCAATGTTGGGCCCTTGAGCAAGGCCCTTAACCTTCAACTGCTTAGATGTTTATATAATGAGATAAAAACATAAGTCGCTCTGGATAAGGGTGTCTGCCAAATAGCGTAAATGTATACATCTTTGCAAATAGTGGTATAGTGCAACTTGAAAGGTGAAGGTTAAATACGTAGATTTATGCAGTAAATACGTGCAGTAACTCTATATATATTTTATTTGACGTATGAATTTTATTAGGCGTATGAATATACACTACTGTTCAAAAGTTTTAGAACACTTTCTAACTCCATGATGGTTCCTGATTTTTATTTCTTTCTACATTGTA
>JAOTRS010000036.1:10451380-10470413 GCA_028565755.1 Dinotopterus cunningtoni
GAATGTAGAAAATAAATCACTAAACAAAAACAAAGAAATTTGCAAGTGTTCTAAAACTTTTGAACGGTAGTGTAAGTTTCAAGTTTGATGGCTGGTGTCCAGTGGATTTTTTTTTTTTTTTTTGGAGGGGGGTACCCTCTGGGCAGGGAAGAGTTTAGTGCATATAGACTAACACCAAGTTCAGATGAAATACCATCTTGGCCTATAACTCGAGTCTACATAGCAAAAGCCTGTTGTTAAATGCCTACAGTGTTGAATTGCTTCCTAAACCTACTTAGAAAGTAGTCTAACTGTTAACACATCCCTGACCTATTATTATTATTATTAACTATTTATAATTTAAAAAAAATAGGATCTACCTTTACCTTCAATACATCTTGCCCCCAAGTAAAGATTACGTCACTGGTCAGGACTATGACATCTGAAACTGTGTTTCATTGGCTGCCCTTTCTAGGTCTGCAACCATATGTTATATGCCATGGACTTGACATCAGGACTGACATCTTTTCATTTCTGAAATGAATGTTACTGAAATCTTATAAACCTACCATGCACTGGAGAAATGCAGCTTCTTTTCTTTTCCTTATTTGAATTTTGAATTTTATTTGAATCTAAAGCCAACAAATCCATGCTCATAATCATCAATCATTTGTAGACTCTTCCAAGGTACTGCAATAAACAAGCCACATACGTGTAAGCAGTAAGCCTGGAAATAAATTATTACGCAGGAAAGCAAAAACAGGCTATAATAAACACCCCGGTAATAAACACTAATCTGATAAATCATCAAGCCTCTTGAACAGAAATAAATGCCCTCCTTCATAACGTGCACCAAGAAGCTTCACAGATATTCAGCTGTTACAGTACCTGAGTGATGAAATTCTTCTAGCCTACGCAAAAAACGTGGGCGCTTCGCTTCTTTAAATGATCAGGATGAAATTACATTGATGTATTCAGTTGTGCTCAGATGTGCCCTCTCTTCCCAGGCAGATAATGGGGTGTGTTAATGGTTGCACTGGTGTCACTTAAAGACACAGAGCACAGATAGTGTGTGTATCTATAGGCTAGCGGCAAGCTTCTGTAGTCTAGAGGAGGCTGAATACACACTATAAGTATTTGTATATTATGGTAGAAACATTGATTGTGACGTAATAATAAATGACAGTTAGGCAGCAACGCCGACAGCGGACATGTTGTGTACCGTGTGTATAGCGATTGGTGATTCCTGACCGAATCGGTTCCTTAGGTCTTAGTGAGGTATTGCGAATCGATACGTAACAAATGATTCGTGCAAATGTGAAGACCATTCAACACAAATACATGAGTAGCTGATGTACATTATTGCGCACATACTGCAATCTGAGCTGCCTTATTTTTTATAATAAAAAGTAAAAAAAATAATTTATATATATTTTATTGTATTTTAATTATATATATATAATGTTTTAAAAGAAACATAAGGATAATAGGTTTGAAGACAGCAACAATGTTTATGATACAAATAGCAACTGATCAGCAAATATATGACTCATTTTCTATTTTCATGGAAATCTGGAAATAATTATGGGACACAAGACAATTAACGAATCACATGGTTTGTTGGGAAATTTAGTTTCTGTAATTGACTGATGCATGCCGTGACAGAATCCATTAAATGTGCCAAGAAAGAGATAATCAGGATGGCACTGACCTGACAGGAGCCCTCACCAAAGAGTTTCATACATCAGGAACATAAGATAAAATACACCTTTAAGATAAGATATACCTTTATTCGTCGCACAGTGGGGAAATTTCTTAGAGCATATTCTTAGAACATATTCCAGTAGATACATCATCATACATCCCTGACATCTGGATACCAAAATCTCTGTAATGACGGAAGCTGTCTGATCTTTGAGAACAAAGAGAAAGTAAAGGGGAGGTATCTGAGGTTTCTTCATTCAAGGGACCAAGAAGCATGGACCAAGGGGGGGGGGCAAGGGGGAAGCACAGAAGGAGGAGGCTATATGGGATTGAAAGGGTAGATTGAGCTTGTAAGAAAGGGGCCAGTGTTTGAAAAAGGGAGGCAGTTTATCAGTGCATAAATGTCCTGAAACTGATTTGTCTTACAAATTTAATTCTTAAAACTGATCAATTATCTGTAGGGTTGTGCTATGTATATCACTTTGTGAATGTGTCAGTTCAAGAAGAATGTATATTGCTAGGTGTGACCATAGACAATTTGAGCTTACCAGCCCTTTGAGTAGATAGTGTTAGGACCTACAATGCTCCCCTGAATAACCTTTGGCTAGCAATGAAGACACACATGTTATGAGGTTACAGAATCTTTGAGATGTAGTGGCACATTGGTTTGTACAGCGGGGATTTGGAACAAATGGCTGACAGGCAGTTGCATGGACAGGAGTGGTCGGTTCCCTCAATACTTCATTACTAATCAAGCAGATAAAAGTCCTGGAGGTGGTTATGAGTGTTACATTTGGATTTAGTAGCTGTTCACTCAAACTCTCAACATGAAAGGTGGGTGTGCCAGAGGTGGGTCTGCAAGTCAATGAAGATGCACAAAAGATGACTGTATAGAAACACAAGCAATTACAAAACTCTGATTATTGAGACATCTATGAAAATACATGACTACCTATAAGTTAATCTCTAAATTATTTGATAGTTATTCTTTATCAGTTAACAATTTGCCATACATTTATTGCCCTACTCAGGTATTACACACAATATATACAGTATACACTTTATATATTTTTTACTTTTAAATTTGCTTTTAAATTATGGGGCAAGCATTATTAATATGTTATTTAAATTAAATAATCATGTTGCAACAGAGATACAGTAATGTGATATTGTTGCTTGCTATACTGTCATCCCATACTGCTCCTTCTAACGCAGAACAACAGCTGAGAGTCTGCCAACCTTTTCTTACCAAATATTTAACTAAAGTAAATAGACTTTATAACTATTACTTAAATCAACTCTCACGGAACCTCTGAACGCCATATTAAGTTTTCAGAATTTCAATATTGGCTGTACCTCAGATGAACAGCAGGGGGCAGAAGTTCCTTATGTTCCTTTAGTGTGTCTGTACAGCACCATATATACATGACACGGTACACATCACCGCAAATGCGAGAGAGGTTTTTCTGTCCTTCTTGTCTTCTGTTGTCTGAAAATCATACAGTTTTATTCAGATATTACTTAATATGAAATATAGAGCTCACATAAGTTGAAACTGGTCCAGACTCTTGTATGGCAGACTGTCAAAGTAAATCATACTTTCAGAAAATATTGGTATTGTTTTAAATTCTATTGATCCATCATTTGTTTCCTGTTCTCATAATGATACATCAAGACATCACAACAAATTGCTGCGTTCCACTTTGACAACTTATCTAGAACAGAAACAATAATTATGTAATAATGTACTATTTTGCTGGTGCTGTGACTGTTTGAGCTGTAAATAATATATATTTACTACAGTATACCACAGTATGCAATAAAATAACATATTTTTTGTTATGTAAAAAAGCAATCTAAGGTCCTTTGTGGCTCTGGCTGGCACACAGCAGCTCCTGACATAGCCACTTACACATAAAAAATTTATAATCCCCCCCCCCACACACACACAAATGATCAAATGCCTTCCACATTACAGAATTTTACAAGGATTTAATATCCTTAAGTAATAAATTATAAAATAAATATTGGACAGCGGAAAACATTATAACTTTCATTTCTTTATATAAATTTTAATATGCTCTTGCTTTATACTCCTTATCCTGCACTGGGTCATGGGAGGTCTGGAGCCTATCCCAGGGGACTTAAGGCAGTAGGCTGGATATACTGGATGATGTGGTAGCAGGGCACAAGCACACATGCACACACACACACATGCACGCGCACTCACACACACATACACACACAAACACACATTATGAGTGATTTAACAATGAATTAATAATAATTACCTTACAGCACAGTGAAATAATAATAAATAGGCAGGACTCAAACCCTCAAACCTAGAGTTGTGAGGCCACAGTGCCAACCACTACATTAACTATGTAGCATAAGGTCATCATCATCATCATCATCATCGTCATCATTAGCTGTAGTAGAAGTAGTAGTAGTATTCTGCTGGTGTTGCTCTAAGTTATATTTTTACTTATTTATGTAGTATTTACATCAAATTGTAAATAATACTGGTATGAACAGTGTTATACTGACAGTGAAATTACAATAACGTTTTCTATTCTTTTCTCACTTAAAAATACATATTTCACTGTGTAAATCTAGCATGTCCCTTACAGTTCAGTGGAGCAGAGTGCGGTTTATAATTGGAATTCTTATATTATGATTAATTTGCTGACGTCAAATAGCCATACAGCCAGTCTGCCAATCAGAACGCCTCACTTTTTTCGCGGCCTCTCCTGTTGGTCCTTCTCTAATTAACCCCGCCCCTATCTCAGTCGGCTCGTGCATGCAGTTGTCATGGTAATGGAAGTGGTTCGCGCGTCGCACCTGGTTCTGTTGCCATGGAGACGGAGGTGGGCGCCGCTCGTGCCGCAGTAGACGCTGCGGAGCGGCAGTGTGTCGGTGCGACTTTCTGCTCCACGCGATATTATCTGCTTATAGTGATCGGGGACGTTTCAACGGAGCATCAGCTGAACAGAGTAAAAGAACAGATAAAACAGGGTGAGTTTTCTGACAGCTGTGTGTGTGTTGGCATGTGCAGGATCTGCATTTTGAGTAATAAACTGATCGAATAAATTACATTCACTAATTTCAGACTAATTTCCATCCTCACTTGTAGCCCTGAGTAATATGGCAACACTTGTGTCAAACATCTCCCATCGTTACACTGTACACACCATCATCCCTGCTGTGCACTGCAGAACAGGAGATGTTGGAAGATGTGTGCATATGTCAAGTCTTTATTTTATTGAAGTACACTGTAGTTATTGCATTTTTCTTTATATAATTATATACCATCCATACAATACATCCTGCTACAATAGTACAAATAATATCCAAAAGTCTCATAAAAAGGTACCAAGGACTTACTACTGTGCTGGTACTCTTACAGGTTTATCTTTTGTACCTGCTCAAAGGAACATAATTGTAATACAAAGACATGGTTGGACTCCAAAGACCATTGTGCACCTTTGGGGAATTGAAATGTACTTGTACAGTACACTGTTTAATGCTGTAGTTCAGCAAGAAAAGGGATTGTGCTCTATTTTGGTGCCTGTTTTATGTGCATGTTTTAGGTGTTGTATGAAATAACAAGATGGTTTGCTCCACAGAGGATTAAGCATCATGTTATTGTTTCTTAAACTAAAGGGTGAAAGCATTATTATTATTATTATTATTATTATTATTATTATTATTATTTGCAGCTGGATTGTCCATTTTGCACTTTAAAATGTTAATATACCAACACATCTGGAGACAGATTCATCTGGATCACAAATGTTCCTGTTGGCTTTTTTCCCCCTGATTTTTGCCTGTTAACTTGTTTGTTGAGTGCAATTTTTTAACACTCAATACCACAATTAGTTGCACTGATTACAAATTGCAGTCAAAAAAAGGTTAAAGGACCTGAAGTGAATCTGCCAGGAAGATCAGGCAAAAATCACAATGGAAAAAACTTAACAAAAACGGTGCACTGTTTCAAATCTGTGCCCTGATTCGGCCACTCTAAAACATCCCTTTTTTTTGTTTTAAATCACTCATTTGTTAGTTTCACCTTGTGTTTCTGCACACTGATCTGCTAAAAGCAGACATTTTTTAGTTCTTTAAGTCTTGTAAGTTCCCTCTGTATTTTGCTCTATTCACTTTCGGTTTTGATAAAAAGCGCATATTCTGAGTATGGAACGCAGCTCCAGAGCAGTGATGCTCCGACCACTATAGTTCACTGTAGGGGTGGTGTTAAATAAAGTATAATCTGTGTTAGGTTTGCACCACACATAGTCTTGTAAAACTTTTCCAAGTACTGTACATCTTCAGTGGGTCAATCCCATGCTTATATATGGCCCTCTATGTGCAACAGTTTCCTTATAGTCCCTCCCATACAGTCCTGAATTAAGGTTTTCTGGTGCATCATTACTCCACTCTCAGTCACTCTTAGATAATATAATCTTATAGCTTAGAAATAAGGTATAAAATTATATCTAAGCGGTTAGACATGCCAAAAA
Organism: Dinotopterus cunningtoni; assembly: GCA_028565755.1. Lineage (NCBI taxonomy): Eukaryota > Metazoa > Chordata > Actinopteri > Siluriformes > Clariidae > Dinotopterus > Dinotopterus cunningtoni. The sequence goes on from JAOTRS010000036.1 coordinate 10,457,581, forward strand.
CAGCACTGCACGATCAATAATGAGAAATTAAAGGAAGCTGCATCATGCCACCCAAGACCAGGCCCTCTCTCAAAACAAGACAAAGGCCAACAGATGTCCAGCCGCTTAGATATAATTTTATACCTTATTTGTAAGATTAAATATATATATAAAATATAAATATAAAAATATATAATATAAAATTATTTTACCTTATCTTCGACTTATTTAGATTGCTAATTAGCCTTTATTTTCACATCCATCAGAATGGACTCTTTAATGACCTTTCAACTGAGTTTCCTTTTTTTTTTTTTGAGATGCTCTTTTACAGATAAATGCCAATTATAAGTCTTCTGTGCCCTAGTTAAAATTATATTTTTTATCTGAAGGTTGAATTGTGCAGCATTCTTCAGTTTTTGAGTTTCTGTAAAATATTGGCTGATTCATTTTGACTTATTGCTGTCAAAACAGCTTCTCTTACTCCAAAAATGGAGTTTTCAATAAAAAAAAAATACTGGCAGGAGAAACACATATTTATCATTTATCATTTTTAGATAAATCTGATAGATTCAGGGGTGGGGGTGTTGAATAATTTGCAAACCAGTAGATAACAGAGAAACAAGACTGGTAACAGAAACCTGAAATGACAGACAAACACTGTTATACTGAACCCATATTTTATTGTACTTCATGTTTTTCACACAGGGCTTCACTCATGGGAGGTCGATCTGACAGTCTGTGATTTGGCCAATGAGCTACAGCTTTTTAAAGCCAAGCATTCAGCTCAGTTCTCTTCAGAGGTGAAAGGTCAGTATGAGAGGTGGCACAAAGTTTAATTAAAGCAGTAGACCACATGTGCATGGAAACATAATGCAAAGATTGTGTAGGGTTACATTAAATTATTATTATTATTTTTTGCTCATTTATGTGTAAGAATGTAAAACCATACTTCTGTTGCTTTGGTTTTTTACTGTATGTTGCTTGTTGTTTTTGTGTTTTGCACACATTGCATATTGCAGTGAATTACATCTTCAGATCACCATTTTAAATCTATTATTATATTTGTGTTTTCTTTCGCATTAAAATGAATGAATCTGTTTTATTTATTTATTTTTTGCTTTCACTTGTTTTAGGTGCAACCTTGTAAGTTGTAAAATCAGCATGGAAGTTGCTCTATGAATAAAACTGCTTGGTAGAGTTTGTTTCTATACCATAAAACAGCCTTTGTTAACTATTTCATTACAATTAGTGAATAATAATATCCTCAAAACAGATTAACTATAATACACCAATCAGCCATAACGTGAATATTACTGACAGGTGAAGTGCATTAATTATTTTATTACAATGGCACCTGTCATGGGGTGGGATATATTACATAACAAGTGAACAGTCAGTTCATGAACATGATGTGTTGGAAACTGGAAAAATTGGCAAGCATGAGGGTCTGAGAAAATTTGACATGGGCTCAATTGTGATTGCTAGACAACAATGTCATCTCCAGAACTGCAGGTCTGGTGGACTTTTTCTGGTATGCAGTGGTTAGTACAAGTGGTTCAAAACGTGGTCCATGGAAAAACAACCCATGAATCAGTGACAAGGTCATTGGTGACCGAGGTTCATTAATGCACATGGGAGGAGAAGACTGGCATGTCTGGACCAATCTCACAGAACAGCTACTGTAGAACAGCTTGAGGCCTGTGGAACTGGCTAGAGAAAATGTGTGCATTATGTAAAAGAGAATGTAGATCATTAGACCATCCATCTTCTTCCATTGCTCCATGGTCACTGTCATAAGCCTATTTTACTTAATTTCAGTGGTGGACAAGGGTTAGCATGGGCACTCTGACAAATCTCTAGCTACACAGCCCTATGCACCACATGCTGTGATGCACTGTGCATTTTGTCACAGTCAGCAATAATTTTTCAGCAGTTTGTGCTACAGTAACTCTTCTGTGGAATCAGACCAGGCAGGTTAGCCTTCACTCCCCATACACATCAATGAGCTTTGGGTGACCCTGTTCTTAGTTCACTGGTTGTCTTTTCGTGGTGTACTTTTGGAAGGTACTAACCACTACATGCCAGAAACACCCCACAAAACCTGTCATTTGGAGATAATCTGAAACAGTCATCTAGATATCACAGTTTGGTCCATATCATTGATGCTTCCTAATATATCTTACCCCTTGACAGAGATCAGTGTTATTCACTTCACCTGTCAGTGGTTTTTCTATTATCCATGACTGGTGTATTATCTGTGGCTGTGTTCTAAGCAGCATACTGATTTTTTTTAATAGGTGACATTATTTGAAGATTACCATATAGACATGCAGTTTAGAACACAGCCACAGATAATACACGAATCAGCCATAATATAAGAATCACTCACATGCTTCAATTCATGAATACAGTTTTTATTCCGAAAACAAAGATTTATTATCTTTTTTTTTTTATTATTATTATTTAGCAGAGCCACTTTCTGCAATTTCAGCTTTGACAGATAATGGATTTTTTTAGTAGGGTGATTGTGAAGCCATGACTCCTGAAGCAAAACATCTGATTATTTTACAAAAGGCTATATCTGAATCATAGTAAGACATCTCTCCATCGACAGCAGCATCAGTGCCGAGGAACTGCCTAGAATTGTACATCACATGATTAACTGTATTAACATGCTTGTTTTTTCCGAAGTGTATTTTGATCTGGATCAATAATGCTGAAACATTCTTATGCTTGCTTGGAGAAGGCTAGTGATTATAGTATAAAGTTGCTTCATTAGGTAGATTATTTGACCTTCGGAGAATTTTCATAAATTAAAAAAATATGCACGGGAAAACATTGCCTGCTCATATTTCCAACCTTCATCCGCTTGGTTTCTGTGAGCCAGTGTCCACTGTAGCTTCAGATTTCTATTCTTGGCTGACAGGCGTGGAGCCTGATGTGATTTTTTATTTTTTTTTGTAGCCCATCCCGCCTCATGGTTTGACATTTGGTCCAGTCTGTTATGCTTTACAAATGTAAAATATGGTTATTTGAGTTACCTTCCTGTCAGCTCTTGTACTCTAGACACATGGCTGATCCCCTCACGGGGTCACCACAGCAGATCATCTGATCTGCTACAACTTAGCACAGGTTTTACACTGGATTCCCTTCCTGACACAACCTTCTCATTCATGCATCCAGTGGCTGGATCTGGGCATTGGCTGGGATTCGAATCCAATACCCATACAAGGGTTCCATACATGTACAGAAAAAAAATATGTGCAGTATTATTTTAATTTAATGATGCTTTCTAGAATAATTAGTGCCAAGTTTAGAGTTTTGTAGCTTAACATGGCTTCATTAGTGCTGACTCCATTTTGTGGCTGTGCTATATTTAGACTGACCTGTCACCATGAGATTTTAACCCAATTAGTCGGCCTGTGCTCCTGACACTGCAGTAGCGAGTAACACCATGATGCTCTGAGCACTTTATCCATCAGCTCAGCAGATATAGGGCTTTAGGAGATAATCCTTTAATATCTAAAATTACTCTCTTCACAGTATGGTATACTGACACCAACACCAGTTATCACAAACACATGTATGCCCTCCTCACACCTTTATTTCCTGTGCAATATTTATGACACATTCCCATCAACCTCTCTCACGATTGCTGACACCACCTCCTGTATTCATAGGCTGTACCTATGAATTATGCATCCTTTCCACCTCTGATTCCTTTCCCATAAACAAAGACATTGGTAGATTGCTTCCACTAAAATCCCACCCTGACACTCTCTCTCTCTCTCTCTCCCTGCTTTAACTGCATTAATGCAGGTCATGTAAGGCTCCATCAATATGTAGTAGAGACTGCAAGGGCACTGGGGGTGTTGGAGCAGAAATCAATCACAGTCACCACTGGAGGCTCCGTTCGAGACAGCGGGGATCAGGCTCCATTTCAGTTGCCTGTCTTTTAACAGGCTTCAAACATGTGCGATGCATTTTAATAAACATAATTCATTGTAAGGTAATCACCTTTAAGCAATAGCAGTAAACAAGCCACAGTTCCACTGTGTGGGTTGTCTCAAAGGAATTAGTGTGAACAGAGGCAGGTTATGAGTAACAGCTACGAACTGTCATAGCAACGCTGTGCGATGTTTGGAGGCTGCCTGCGATAACCCAGCGCTGCGTAATGTACTTGAGTGAAGAAGGCAGATAATGAGCAGACCAGGGGAAGGAGATGGAGAAATAAAGAGGTGTAATGCACCGCTAACACTCACTGCTTTAAAGCCCTTGACACTAGAGTTGCTCTTTCTCCAAGGGCATACATTTGTAGGTGCAACTGAAGCTACAAAGTTGACCTCAAACAATCTGGTTCAGAATTTTTTATATGCTGACAGAACTTTAAAAAGTGCAATGTATGAGTGGGAAGCACATAGGGAACCAACAGGGTGGACAATATATATATAGTGATAAACATAAAGAGGTCATAATGAGCCTAAAAGAAAGATTGTAAGTCAAAACCATTTGTAAAACCTTTAAGGGTATGAGATGGCAACACTACCAACTGTATCCTCAATTTATATTCCAAAATGATTTTGGGAGTTAAGCAGTAAACAGAGAACTCAAAGTCTCTGGGTCTATCTATAAACCACAGGAATAAGGACCAGATCCACTTGCGTCCCCGACAAGACAAAATAGTTACTATGTGAGTCAGTGTATTCATTTCCAGAACGAGGGCAACTATTGATCTCAGGTATGATTTTGGACATGTTTGATTAAGCTAGATATTTGGACAAGATTGCTTTTCAGCATCTCCAATCTCCCAGGACTGGGATCCCGCTTTGAAGGAGCATTTTTATTAAATTCTAAAATGCTAAAAGGAAATTATACACCGATCAGCCATAACATTATAACACAAATCATTATGCTCCAAATTGTCCAGGTTTGCTTTGATCTATAGATATACAGTACTGTGCAAAAGTCTTAGGCACCATATTACGTATATGCTGTACCAATTTTGTTATATATGTTTATCATGTGTGGATAATTATGTACAAAATCATTCAGTATTTCCATATATAACTTAAAAATTAATAAATAAATAACATTACAGGAGAATATATGCATGATAAACATATATAACAAAATTGGTACAGCATACTGTATAATATGGTGCCTAAGACTTTTGCACAGTACTGTGTATAGTACTTTATTAATCCCAAAGGGAAATTGTAATGTTACAGCAGTTTTTGTGTTGCCTGGGCGGCTCTGGCTCCTTGGGGCATGACTCCACAAGACCTCTGAGGTGTACTGTGGTGTCCGTAGTGAGATGTTTGCAGTGGATCCTATGGGTGCTGTGGGTTGCAGGGTGGGGCCTCAGTGGATCAGACTTGTTCGTCTGGTACACCCCATGGGTTCTCAATTGGATTGGGATCTGGGGAGTCTGGAGGCCATGAAAAGTGGGCTGCGGTGCACTGGTTGTTCTGGTGCCTTTCTATCGTGGCCAGGATTGACTTGTGTTAAAGATGAAAGTGAATATGGCTGCAAAAATTTCTACCTCTGCGGTGCCATTTTTAATAGCTTTTTATAGATGTTTTGTACAGTGTCAGTAGCCACATAAGCAATGTGTTGAAGAGTTAAGAATCCGTTAACACCCTTTTAACAGTATACAACATCACATCTAATCTCATCCCTCTTATTGAGTTTGACAATGTGTTCTGATTTACTTGGACAGTAAGAGAAAACTGAACTAAACTGATCAGTGCAAAGTTTGCTGGTGTCTCGAATAACATTTTAGAGAACATGTGCAATAGCATGCTGTATGTCCAGCTATTTCTACTAAATTAGCCTCATGCCAGGGTGGGGTCAGTTTCAGCTTTATGTTTCATACGCAATCTGTTTAAGCCCATTAGTATAAAATTAACAATTTAATACAAATGAAAAGGTCTTTTCAACACAATGGCAAAAAGGGATACTCTCGGTGGGGTTTCATTTATGAAAGCGATTATACTGTTTGCAAGATTCCAAAACATCAATTATAATTTATTTGCTTTAAAATGTGAGAACTGCCGATAGGAAATCTCACTTCTCTTGGCAGTTTTCGTATAATTGGAACAGCCAGTTAGTGACCTCAACTCATTTATATAACAAGGCCATGTAATAGTACCACAGATGGAGCTGGCAGAGTGGATATAGTCATAATTAAGACTATTTAGTAAAGGATTTTAAGTCGATGCATAATATGAAAGAAAGATATATTTGATTCCTGACATGCCTGCACGCCTCAGTTAACTGACAGTGATGGAGACACGAACAGAAAAGACAGGATTTATTAGATGATGTTTTTGACAGTTAGGACATATGCTGCCACCCAGCTTAAATAATAAAAACATCACGTATGTAGATTGGCAGGCTTTTAATGTAGAATGAGTCCACAGGGAACGAGAGCGTAGGGGGAAGTGAGCGAGATAGAGAACACGCCCTGCCTCTTTTCACTGAGCCTCACTGCTGTCTCTCACTGCCCTCTCATCTGATCTCATCCGAGCAGGGTGTGTTCGTTCGCGTCTTGTCCTCTTGTACTTTAAGAAAAATCCCCTACCAATTCCCCGCCCACAGTTAGATGAGGAACGTGAAGCAGGAGCTCTGAGCATGCTCAGTATGACTCGCCTGTCTTTCCTAACGCTGTGCCCGGAATACTAATCATGCTTTGTGGAATGCAAAGTCATCTTAGTCTGTCTTCAGCGACAAATGTGTGACTGATTCTTCGTATTTTTCTACACAGTAATACCTTTGTGCATTCATATTTTATATTTACTATATAAAGAGCATAATCCATTATACATTATATATTACCACATACTGTATATTTCATGTGTAGGATACCATGTGATTGAACATGAATAGACAGAAAACATCAGGATTAGTTGGATTTAAAGCCTTGAACATTATAATTCAAGCCTATTATTATCATAAACCTACATAGGAGACGGATGTTCTGAATGAGAGACGGTATCTTCCCTAGGGTGGAGCAGTGTCAGCATCTCGGCATTACGAGCAGAATAGAGCTGTGTGGAGAGAGAAGGTAGGGTGTAAGCTCTGCTGCTGACAGGTCAGTCGATCTTGTGCTTGAAGGTTGAAAAAAGAGGAGGACAGGTAGTAACAAATGACGGCAAAGGTCAGGAAATAACCTTCTTGAGCACCAATTACAATTTAAGGACTCACAATGGTTATAGAACAAAAGCTAATTTAAAGTGTAGCTTGATCATTCTGTGAAAAAAATGTCCCAAGAATGTATATGGGGAATACACCAGAGAAAATGAGGATGTTTATATGCACAATACAATATGGTAACTTTAAAAATGGCATGGTTGCAGAGTGGTTAGCATTGTCACTCTGCACCTCAAGAGTCCGGGTTCGATTCCCGCCTTGGGGTCTGTGTGGATGGAGATTGCATGTTTTTGGTGGGTTTCCTTGGGTACTCTGGTTTCCTCCCACAGTCCAAAGACATACAGATTAGGCTAATTGGCCTTCCCAAATTGCCTGTAGTGTGTGAATGAGCCTGTGAGTGTGTGTGTGTGTGTGTGTGTGTGTGTGCCCTGCGATGGATTGGCACTCTGTCCAGGGTGTAGCCTTTTTTCAGTAAGTGAAAATATCAAGATATCAAAGTAAAAAACTCTAGGCTCCCAATAACTTGAATTCTCATTCTTATTAAAGAATAAATGAATTATTTATTTTTGTTAATTATATTAGCTCTGTAAATGCCAACAATTAGATAATCAGACCAGATGATGAGACCAGATCAGATAAACATTAGTTTTTTGTGTTGTCTTACATGAGAGTTGTTTCTTGGTTTTCCTACTCCAATGCGAGTGCTCTCAACTTCTGTGCTTTGCAGGCTGTTTCTGTATGTGCTGAAGGAGTATAAAGTGTTAAAATCTTGCCTTACTGCTGAGTTTTTTTTTTCATCCTTTGCTTCAGTTTTACAATAGGGTTTTTGTTGAACCATCTACATCTCATGACCTCCTCTGGAATTACAGGCAGAGGCTGGAATGGCCATTGTGGGCTCATGTGTGTTTAGTTAATTGGATTCTCCCAGCACCTTGACACACCTTAATGACTGCCACTATTACTTACAAGAACACTCACTATCACGACAATACAGACATTACTGACGGGTGATTTTTTTTTTTTGCTGACCCACAGCAGTCATACGGGCTAGAATGGGAGTGGTCTGTTGGCAATAAAGTCAGCAGAAGAACTGCACAAGAAGCAAGTAATGACCCTTATAGCTGACCATGAATATGTAAGAGCTTGTTTGGAATATTAGTCAGATTTGCAAGACAAAACCATTTGTAAACCATGGCATTTTGTAACAAAGAAAAATGGACACACATTTGGCCTCAGCACTTAAACGCTAAATTATATATAAGAGCACAGCCAGTATTATTCATTGCAGTAGTATTCAAAGGGTTACTGTAAATGTTTCAAATGTTAAGTTCTTCTCCACACCTCAACAGCGTGCACTAACGAAAAATGTGGAGGTGTAAATAAAGTGAAGCTGTGTGACAAGATGCAGATCTGTGAACATCTCACCTTACTTAGAATTAGCACTGTCACTGACAGCAAAATCTCTGACTGAGACACCAGGCATGGAGCAGTCATAAAGCTGTAATTCGTGCAAGGGCGTGGTTCTGGGTTTTAAAAGATCGTCAATAATTCAGAGGAAGTTATTGATCCCAGTCCTTTATATCTCTTCTGCTTTTGCATGAACACAGAGCATCAGCACAAGGCCGTGGCATCACCAGACTGCCATCGATCATCCACCACACCATCCGCTCACACCATCCGCTCACACACACACACACACACACACACACACACACACACACACACACACACCCAGTGAAACCTGAGAGCACACTGTTCATGATGCTAGCCCACTGGAGAGCTTTCTGTGCAATAAACCATGTCTTGCTGACTGTCAAGGGCAAGCATGTCTGACACTACAGCCACAGCTCAGAATATGCCAGGAATTAAGGAATTTCTTATAAAACATCTAAAGTAATACCTAATATGGATAAAGTATCAGATTAACACAGGGTTTGTGATTAGATGATAATATGGTCGACACAAGTTCAACACAGAGATTCAGCTTGTCTGACAGCCCGGGTGTGGCAGTGAGACTGCTGTTCAAACACTTGTCTGGGATTTGCCTGGGATACTATTTATAATCCTGTAATAAGACCATTTTTGGTAAGATCTAACACATGCAAGTGCTTGAGAATGTCCCACAGAATACAAGGTGTGCTAAATTTGAATCGTTTTGCATTCAACCTCTGACTTTGTGTGTTTGTATGCATAAGGCTTCTGAGAAGTTTAGAACTGAATGACTGCAGCACTGGAAAGCTGAACACTTCCTCAGTATAATACACTACCAGTAATTATCATAAATCTGATCTTATGGTCCTCTGATCTGGCTGTTCAAGAAATGTTGTTGAGAAGAAGAAAAAAAAACACTGATGGAGTCTGGTTACATTGGGTGGATTCAGACAGTCCCACCCTGCAGCTGCTGCTCCAGACATGGAATGAATTAAAATCCTACACAGCCCTCCCTACCCTTCGTCTGCCAGTATAGTTGTAGAATATAATCACACCCTTGGTGGATTTTATTCCACAGTCTCTAAAATGTAGAATAGCAAACAATGAATTATGGCACTCATCATTGTCACATATCCACAAGCTTTATGTAGTACCTATATTTACTTATATGTCTTTGTGAATATTGGTAATAAGGTATTGATTAATCGAGGACAATGTGTTCAGCTCCAGGCCCTTGTTACTTCTCTGCTGACTTAAGTCAATCGATAAAAGGCATGAGGTTTCGCCAACAGAGCTCTAGGATCCTATTACTCATTAAATTAAAAAAGAAAAGAAAAGAAGAATCAGCACACAAAGTGGATGAAAGAGACAGAGCCTGGTGTATTCATCTCTTTCCAGTGTGGCATGTCTAAAAGCTTCTTGATCTGCATGACAACCAGGAAACCAGCTGCTCCCCTATTTTTGGTCAATCAGTTCGACATTATTGACCATGAAGGGGGATTTTCAAGGCTTCTTATTGAGTCAAAGGACCAAAAAAAAAAAAAAACTGTCACAATAAATTTGCTGCCATGGTTGCATAGAGAATAATGGGTTTTCTTGGAAAAGACAACCCATAAAGCCGTAAACAGTGATTTAAAAAACCTGTACAGATGTTCCTTGTATTTTTGTTGTCCTGAATCTGAAAAGGAACGTGTAGTAAACTGTACCATGTCTCATCAATAATGTGATGCTAATTTGTACCTTTCGTATGAAGATGTATATAGCGTGAAATAAGGAACAAGAAAATGTAGTTTAGTGTAATTCAGTTTGGTGTCAAATATCCCTCAATAAGCCCGCAGGGTGGATTAGTGGTTAGAAGTGTTGGCCTGCACCTCTAGAGTCCGGGTTCGATTAGTGCCTTGTGTGTGAGGAGCTTGCATGTGCTTGTTGGATGCTTGCCGATCAGTCTAACTGGCAATCCCAAACTGCCCGTAGTGTGTGAATGAACATGTGGGAGTATGAGTGTGTGCCCTGCGATGGATTGGTACCTTGTCCATCCTTGTGCCCTAAGTGTCCTGGGATAGGCTCCAGCCACCCCCCATCCCAACCCCCATAGTTAGTTTGCTCCCCTATTTTTTTTTTTTATATTACTAACTTAAAACACTCTTGAACATTACTTAGGCAAGGCAATGCCATCTGAGGTGGTTGTATGCAGTAAAATGTGGATGATGTTTATTTATTATGCATGTGTACAGTATATAATAATCCATATTTGTGTTTTTGTTTATCCTGACTCGCGCGCCCCACCCACAGGCCAAGTTATATGCTTACAAGAATGACTCAGGAAGAGATCAGATTCAGGAAGTTTCGTATATACGCAATGTTTATAACCGAGATTTAGATGAACGTGTAACATCGCCGCCATTAACTTTTTTTTTTTTTTAACAAAACGGCCTCAGTGAGTCCGCGCGCGCTCCATCCCCGCCCACTCCCCCGTCCCGTGCACGCTCGTGTGTCTGTGAGCGCGCTCAGCTCGAGACACACACGCGCGCGCCTCTCAGCATCATCAGCGGTGAGTCTGTTTATTTTAGTACTGTATTTATATCTTCAAAAATATATAGATTTTTAAAAACAGAATAACCTGCTAATATCACTTATTTAACCAGGATGGGAAATGTGATAATCTGTAAGTCGACGCTTAGATAATTGTGTTTATTTTTATATTTATTTCTGAGAGGTTATAATTTATTTATTTGTTACACTTATTGCATTTAGCAGAGATCAGTTGGTCGCTAATGGTAAACTTCACGGTGTCTGGAATGTCAATCAGTTGCTATAGTGACAGCGCGTGATTTTAGAATGGCAGATTATAATGGAGGAAAAGAAAAGACCAAATGCTTGTAGAGAAGAGAAAGGACGATCGGTCACATCACTAAGCACATCTCCTGGCTATACATACTATATATATATATATAATGATAATTATTTCATATGAATGATTTGAATGCCGTGAATAGGTGTTGTAAACACAGGGTTTGTTATTGATCTCCTTGAAACAGCTGAAGGTTGCAGAATCTCAGCATCCTTCTGCCTACCTGTTTATACAGCAGAGATCCTCTCTATGCAAAGTCAAGTCATGTTATGTATTGCTTAGCTGACCTACTTATTTATCCTAGCTTAAATATGGACTACAGACATATGCAATTCCACATATATGTCTACTGAGATATATCTTGAATGCACAGACGCTGCAATTGGAGCATGAAAAGTTATACATATATTGTAATTGTAAGGCTTGGATGTACACAGTAATGGCCTGTTTATTAGGCTGAAGCCAATATGTCTTCTTAGTGCATGAAACTAAAATCTTTTAACAGGGAATTAAAAAAATGTTATTTAATGGTTTGTTTGACAATTAAGGTTAATAAAACATTTTAAAGATGACTGCTGTGTATTCTGGTTTAGATCAGTTGGACAAGATGTTCCGTATGAGAGAAATACAGCTAAAAAGGTAGCTTTATTATGAGCACGTTTATGGGAAATGAGTTAAAGGTAAACACATATGCTTTTATTTTGACTCCCCTGCTATTCTCCTTGTCATGTAGACTATAACTTGTAAGCGGCAGACCAGATACTTTACTGAAGGTGAAATAGCAGTGATAGATAGATAGATAGATAGATAGATACTTTATTGATCCCTAACGGAATTCAAAACATCCAGTAGCGAGGATAGTAACATAATAGACAATGGACATGTAATTGCAGTTGCAAATCGCCAATCATGTAGCGCATAGTCAAAAAAAAAGAAAGAAAAAAAAAACACTTGGATGACAGCTATGCTTAAACAGAAATGTCGAAGAAAACAGAATATAATATTTAAAAAATATATAAAAATATGAAAATATAACTAAATATATAGAAAGAAATAAGGATGTATATAAATACATCGCATCTCTGTGAGTTGAAAGTAACAGAAGAGTATTTGTCAGACAGCATGACAGTGCAAAGGTGGGCCAAGAGTAGTTATGCCATGTGCCACTTAGTGCCTTCTTGCACTTGAGGTCATTTGTTCTCTGTAGTTATATTGTGTTTTAACAGACCGTTAGCTGAAAGTCAGCCAACAGTCAGTGCTTATTCACTAGAGCTTTTATCTATATATCAAATTAATCACTTCACTGTTCTAAAAATAAAAATACCCACAAGCATTAATGGCACTTTGTCATTTTTCATAAGGTTTCTTTACCCAGAAAACCCTACAGAAAAAACCCTAAAGAACAGGCTTTTCAATTCAC
>JAOTRS010000036.1:10499381-10514603 GCA_028565755.1 Dinotopterus cunningtoni
TCACGGGCGGTCGTATAGGCATTTCACTGCATATCGTACTGTGTATGACTGTGTATGTGACAAATGAAATTTGAATTAGATTTGAATTTTGAATAAGGATCCAAGTTTAACAAATGCAGTGTTAAAAATAAGTAAATTGCCTTATAGATCTAAAACGTTTAAACCTATGCAAAATCCTCAAATAGTGAATGAACGTCAAATGTTGCTTAAGATTATGGCTGCATGATTTAATCATAAAATCACATTGTGATTACGTTGACACATATTAAGATTGCGATTTGATACAGTATATTTAACTATTAATGGTACCATTTTGCATTAAAACATTTATCTAAACTAATAGCAAATAACTGCAGCATTAAGAGAATGTTTACCATTATTTATTTAACATTGCGATTTCAATTTTTAAGCGATTTATTGGGCAGTTTAGATGTCGGAAAGTTTCATGTCATAACAAAATTGACATAAACCTAACCTATTCAGTGTATAATTAGTTCCTGACTGTCAAAAGATCCAAAATTTCCTCTTGTGCTGTATTGGAGATGGAATGTATAAAAGCATTTTTTTACTTTTGTGAATGAAACACTTATCTAAACTAATATGATATGGCAACACTTAAAGACTGAGATAAAAACTAAAGATAAAATCTAGCCTACTGTATGTGTCTTCTTGTGTATTTGTCAACATTTCACCAGACAAACATGCAAAACTAATAAACCGACAGACACACAACTCCTACTAATAGCCTCCATGCAATGGAACCTTAATATCACACTGATGTCAGAGCTTTAAATATCAGCTCATGTCGGACACTGATTCAGTACAAACATTACATTCACAGCCAAACAGACTCCCTAAAAGCTTTAGAGATATAAGACAAGTTGTCACAAGAGGATTAAATCAGAAAACGTGTCAAATCCGAACTGATATCCATCAAACGTTTCTAGCTCCAATCCTGATACTTGGTACTGGACTGTTATACTGTAGTAGGTAGATAAAAATCATATAAGTGCAGGGCTTATATTGTGTGAGTTCACAACCTACTTCAGAAGGACTGCGTGGCATGCGGTGTGTGTAAGAAATAGAGAGTGAGTGGAAAGTGTAGTGTGCAGCAGCAATAAGCTACATATTTACTCACATCCTAAAATGTGCATTAGATACAGAACATACATTAGATACAGTGGTCTACCGCAATCATGTGACTCATATCATTCAATCATTTCTGTAAAAGGATATTTTGGAATTTGCTTTAAATAAATAAATGCACTAGAAGAATACACTCTCAATGGATCACTATTATGAAACCAAGCCATAATGAAGGTTGTATCTTCTCTATGAATCATAGTGGTGACATTTATAGGAAGAAAATTATATATCAGGTTATAGAACAATACATTGGCGTGAAGAAGAACATCCTTGTATAAGGATTACTACTCGATTTAGAACTGACCCACTTTTACACCTTTAGCACTAATTCAGCTGTTTCACACTCCCATCATGCTTTATGCTATCCATACAGTGAAACTGATAAAACATCCTCACTTGTTATTTATGTTCATTTCACACCTGCAACAGTGATGCAGAAATGTGCAGACACACTTAGCTTTCGTTTAAGCTCGTTGCCATGACTACTAGAAGTCTATACTATTTGATGAGAATTATTTAAAGTGCCCCTACATAAGGGTCTAATGCACACCTGCCAATCAAACAGAAATGAGAATTTCCTGTGGTCATGATATAAACAGTATTTAAATAAGGACCAATGAGCTAATTATGATTAATTACTGTTAAACTAATACAGCCTATTCATTGCCAATGTAAGTGTAACCAACATCACAGAGATGTGTTTTTTTTCCCTGTGCAATTAGGTTTTTTAGGATTTAAATCTTCTGCAAATTATTATTATTTAAAAATATTTTTTTAAAAAGCAAAACAACTCCTAAGCCCAGGTTGTTCAATATTGTTCATCAATATTCATTTTCATGATACTAATAAATACATCAAAGTCGTCCATGAGCTATACAAACACAAATGAACTAACCTTACCCCAATTACATTTTTAAAGGTAGTATACTAGCTTCAGAATAATGTAGCTCAAATATTTCACCCTGAATATTAACACAAGAAACAGCTATGATTCATCAGAAAAGAAATCCATTTGGACCTAATATTCCTCAAATGAAATTCAAATCATATTCCTCATACAGAACCCAAAGAAAATAAAGACACATTTGTTCTCACCTTGTACACTGGCTAATACAGATAGTGAACAATGTCACAATTAATGCTCAAAATACATATGCTAATATTGCAAAGGTTTTCATGCGCTTGCGCGCGCACACACACACACACACACACACACACACACACACACAAACACAAACACACACACCCCTACATCTAGTACTTTCACTTAAAAAAACAAATCAAAACGGAGATCATTAGGTAAGAGTGACAGTCTTATGCAGGGTGTTATAAACAGAATGTACGAGTGGTGTTAGAGTGAGCGTCCAGATGAATGGTGGACCGAGACGGACAAACTGGTGGAGATGGAGGGAATACAGCAGTGACCATGTTAAACTGAAAGTAAGTTAAACACTAAAAGAGATTAAGCTTGTTTTTCCAAAGGCATGCAGGACAAGAAGGGTGGAGAAAAGTGAAATATACTTGAAGAGAAGCAGACGTACCATTAGTCGGATGCTTTGCAAACGACACAGAAAATCGCTTTACTGCCGGCATAGACAACAACTCTGAGGAAATAAAAAAGGTCACTGGTGTTACCATCTTTTGGAGTGCATCTGTAAAGGATAATGGGGGCTGTCTGGGTTATACAGTGCTGAAGGTGTCAGACATTCAAAGAACATTAGGGAGAACAGAGCTGGAGTTCACTGAGGGGCTTTATGCTACAGTAAGACCTACAGCAAGACACGGTTAGAGTCACTGAAGGGAAGCAAGAGAAGCAGCTTTAAGCACAGTGTTCAGGTAGATTCGAAGCTAAACGACACTGCATTTCATATGACTTTTTCTGATTATATAAGACAGCGATCCGTAAATGGATCCAGAGAATGCAGTAATCCCAGCCCACATTAGAGAGTCAATAAAAAGAAAGACTCTTTAGATCATCTTTTAACATGACTAACCTAACTTACAAACCTTTACTAACACTTCCTACATTTAAAGCCTTTAGGTCCCTGTAGAACGTTCAGCTCACTTATTAAAATGATGAATAAGACCTTCACACACACACACACACACACACACACACACACACACACAAAACCTTTGATATATTTTTAGGACACTGCTATAGATTACAGTGAAAACCAGAGGACAAAGATCGCATTGCACAGACAATACACCACAGAGACATTCACAATTGAATATCGGTTCACCACAGACACGAATGATCACTGTGAACATGGGATCAATGAACACACATACATTATAGGTCAATAACACTAGAGCATGTAAAACCTTGCATATAAAATGGCAGTGTAAAGAAAAAAAAGTCTCATCTCATCTCACATTGCCACCTTGTGGACAAAATGTTCTCCACATACAGGAATGTTCTGGAAAGGAATTTGGAAAGTCACTGCTCCCATAGAGAGGTATCTTTCGATAAAATGTATTTAAAAAAACTGTCTAAGCAGAACTAACAATTATCTTTGACTCTTAGACACATACTAAAGAAAATGTGTCATATAGGGCAATTATACAAAGATGTCTGAACATAATAGATACGTGTATATACAGGAAAGGTGTAATTTAATCCGCTAGATAATCAGGTAATTCTGATTATCTGTCAAACTTTTCATCTGTAATAATCACTACTTATTGATTGAATGGAGATGAAGCTAATATTACACTATCTGAATATAAAAATGAAATACTGTAAATCAGTGCTGGTGAAAGATGGTGATAGACAGCAAATGGCAACTGTGGCAAAATAACAAAAAGGACATTATTACAAGGACACAAGTATAAGACTGGATACTAAATAAAAATCTTGAATGACCTACAAACCCTTAAACATTCCCATTTTATTCCCTTTAGCATGGGCCCTGGACTACATGTCCTAACCCCTGAACTCTCATTCTGTATAGTAGGGGAAAAAAACTACAACATTTTGTATGAGCACATACCATCTTTATAGGTCAAACTGCCAGAGGAGAATTTTTTGCGATGTGTACGAGCATAATCCTGCAGATTGGGGGCACTAGAGGACCCGCCAAGGACAGTAGTGCTGAAGAGGCCTGCACACTGCGAGCCTGTTGAGGATGGTTAGAGAACTAGGTCAGTTAGTCATCACTACACACACATGCTGTTATTCAGATTAAGATAAAATGCATGAAAATTTTAAGTGGGCAGATAAGTCAGGTGAGAAATACCCTACCAGTCACCCAGTGATTGGTAGGCTTCAGTGTCTTCTGTTTCATATATTATCATCAAGAATAAATCTTTATGATAACAATACATTATATTTATGAATGGTTATCGTTATTAATTTGTCATGAACATACAATAATATCTTGCATACGGTCCCTCATGTTATTATTTTGTTAACTTGTTTTCATACAATGTCCATCCACCAGGCCCTTACTAAATGGTAGTATTTAAACACATTTACAAATATGTACAAATATGTACATATTAATATCATAGCCAATATGTTAAAATACTGCACTAATTAATACAGCCCAGCAGTGTGAATGTCTTATGCAACCAGTTGTTTACATTAAAATTATCAAATGTTAATGTGCAAACTATTAAATGAAAACATGAAACACATGAAAAATACACCATTATCCATTTCTCAGCACCTGCATCTAAAATAATCGTCTAGTTATGTAGGCTATTTAGGGAACTGACATGACCTTTCTGACATAAATGTACATGTCCCTGAAGGGGTAATGAGTTAGAAACCTAATCCAGACATGACTCTTTAGACTGAACGAGAGGCGGGGGAAGGGCAGCCGGGACAACTGAGATGAACAGACATATGATACCAACCTAATCCACTCTGCTTCATCTCCGGAGACTGGCGTGAGCATGAAGGGAAAAGGCGATAGCTGGCTGCTTTAGAGGATGAAGTCTCTGACAGAACCTGCACAAAAATAAAACAAAAAGGATTATTAATTACACCAGTAAACTAGAGACAAAATTATGGGCCCTCAAGGTTCATCTATGCCTGTGGAGACCAAAGGCTTGCCCTGGTCTTGTTTGATCGCACAAAAGAGCCAATGCAGCACAAATTACTGAAAAAAATAATAATTTGCTGTTTGGGCGATTAGCAGGCAAAACGTTTAAGGTTCTCTCAATTTGCTCGAGCATCCACGGGACGTGCCGGACAAACAAAATCCAATCCATTGAGGCCCCCATCTTTATCTTAAACTTGGATGCATCTGATTTTTTTTTTAGTACCATCCTTGCTCCTAAAAAACAGCTCCCATTAATTCAACTCTTTTTTCTCGTTTTTCTTTAAATCACATGTCCTATTACAGAAAATGTGCATTTACACTAAGACGTACTACAATGCTGCAGAAACATTAAATGAGCGCGATAACTCTAGTACATCTGGTAACAAAGAAGAGGGTGGACATTCTGGGAGGGCTGGATGGACTATGATGAGAAGATTGTACCTCCATAGAGCTAGTCTTGCGGTTTCGAGTCAGAGGAGATCTACGCTGAGGGCCTCCTGATTCAGATAGGGGTAAGGCTTGGTCTGGTTCATCCCTTACAAGGTTCTCCAAACTTCCAGGATCTGTCTGCTTCTGGTCATTCTAAAGAAAAAAAAAATCATCAGTGATACACAATAACATGCACAAGCACATACACGGGTAAATATAAAGTACTACACTAGAATGTTATCATGCAACAAACAACTCCTAATCATTGATTGACAACCAGCATTTTTCAGGAAAAAAAACTCTTCTAGTTACTCTTCTTACCTCAGAAGAAGCAGGACGGAAGCCGAAGCCCATTGGTGCATTCTCCTCTTCACACACTTTAACTCCAGGGCTGAAATGCAGCTCGACGTGGAAACGCTCTTCTGAGGTGGGGTCCTGCAATACAGTAAAGTTCTATTTAATAGAATGATTTTTAAGGGAAATAGCTTATAAATACAAAAATTTAACTAGTAAAACATATGGACAAAGTATGTAAACAAACACCTCAATTTTCTTTACCTTTATGGGCAAAAAATATACCAAAGAAAATATACCAAAAAAAAATTTAAACATCACATATAATGGAATTCTAAAGGCAGTTGTTAAGGCACAAAAACATTTTTGAGGAAGCTTCCTTTTTTTTTTCCAGTCAAAGGTATTTGTTAAGCTCCAAATCAGCGCTGTCACCTTCTACCTCCAGGGTCTGGGTTCGATTCCCGGCCAGGCTCGATTCCCGTCTGTGTGCATGGAGTTTGCATGTTCTCCCCGTGCTTAGTGGGTTTCTTCCGGGTACTCCGGTTTCTTTCCACAGTCCAAAGATATGCAGGTTAGGTTAATTGGCGTTCCCAAATTGCCCGTAGTGTGTGAATAAGTTTGTGAGTGTGTGTATGTGTGTGTGTGCCCTGCGATGGATTGGCACTCTGTCCAGGGTGTACCCTGCCTCGTGCCCTAAGCCTCCAGGGATAGGCTTCAGGTCCCCGCGACCCTGAACGCAGGATAAAGCGGTATAGAAGATGAGTGAGTAAAAGTTTGTTTCGAAAAAAGACTACTTTTTAAGAATAAAAGAATTTGGATTATATATTACCAACAAGGTAGTAAACACTCAGGTGCTTCAGCCTTCATCTGGTTATGCTGCACAACTTATGTCCTTTAATTATGTCCTTTCAGTCTACATTAAACTGTTCTGACATCCTAAAACCTTCTAACACAAGTTTTTGTCTTTCAACAAAAGTGAGTTTCATGGACACAAGTAACTAATACATATGTCCATGAACCAACCTATATAAAATTCTTAGATTTAGTGACAGTGCATAGACAACGCACGCAGAGCACAGAGATCTGACTGAAAACACAGCAGTAGTTCTTTAATTTCAAACCACACTGACTCATACATGATTTAAAAATACCTTGTTGTTGTCCTCATACAGCATGATAACTATCTGGGTCATATAGTTGAGCTCAGGCACCGCACTTAGATAGTCCATGGCCCTTCTCCACTGCTGGTCATTGTCCTCCTACAACAAACCAAAAGATCATGTTAGTGCATTTAGCCTCTAGCTTGAAGCTCCCAATTATATGTAACTTACGTCTAGAAGGCCTCCGTAGCGGAAAATGCTAAGCAGTGAGTGGACATGACTCTCACTGGTGAAATACAGTCGTGTCCGTACATGTCTGCCTGGTGACAGCACACCACGGGAATACCTAGAATAAGAGCACATGCATAAACAAACACGGATGGATGAAACAGTACTTAAAAAAACTCAGAATCAAAACCCAAACTTCCCTTTTCACATGTGCTTTTATTTTAGATGTACCAAAACTTGTTTTTTAATAAAAATGTGCACATGTGTGTAAAACCAGCTTACAGGGGATGGAGTTTGTTGACAGACTCGTCCTCGTGAGTCCTCTGTAGGTCCAGCTGGATCTTCTTGATCAGAGGCAGGCAATAGCCATATGCTATTTCCAACTTCTCCATCTTGTTAATGCCATATTCCTGAACAGGCATCAAGGATGTTATTAAATGTTATTATGTTGTTATGTTATTTGAACTGAAGGTATTGGGAGTCCCATTTTAAATTAATGAATGCATTAATGATATTTCTATGTTAACCGCTAAGGATAACAGAGCCTTTGAAGTATGTACCTGTGGTATGACGATGTCTGCTAGTGCTCGTGACAGGGTGAACAGTTCCACAGTGTCCTCCAGGCCCAAGGAGCTGTTGTGCTGAACATCATACTTCACACAATCATAGATATCTGGGATCTTGCTGATGTCGTAGCGTCCATTTTTCATGTGAAAGTCCCTCTCTAGTTTAGACCAGCGCTGCAGCATCATCTCCAAAGTCTCACTGTGGTACAACTGCAAATCTGAGGGAAATTAAAACACTGGTCATTAATACTCATGCGGAATTCTTTTTTGTATTACCAGTAGGACAATATTTAAGATTGCCTAAAAGTGTCAACTAAAATGCTGCAGTAATAAAAATAATAATAATAATAATAATAATAATAATAATAATAATAATAATAAAAAGTCACAACGAATTTTTCTGATATCCTCAAAAAAAAAAAGACTGATGATTTACTTGGTAAAAAAAAGTGAGTTAGAAGATATTAACTGACTAACCTGCAGATTTGGGATCTTCAAGTCTCTTTTCTATTTGGCTGATGAGGCTCTGGATGAGGCTGTACACTTTGTCACATGTTCTTACTGGATTTTCAACAGCATTCATAGAGTTCACCATAGAGGGGCTGCCTGTTGGAGCCAGCTGAGAGAAAAAAGAATAAAAGGTAGCAATGTACATGTGTATGCTATAGGAACATAATTGGGGCACTTTTGATGAAATAGTTTTTTGATTAATTTCCTATAACAGCACACCCTGTTGAATTTGATTGCTCACAAATAACACATCTAGTAGGCTACATTCTGAAAAACTCATCCAATTCAGAGTCATTTTCAGCTGATAAAAAAAAAAAAAGGATTCACCTTGTCGAAATCTTCATCAGTGAAGTCTTCATCTTTCTGCATGATCTCGTGAAGTCTGGCTTTGACACGCTGCTGGCAGCCGCTCAGCGAGTCTAGGTCATTATCCAGCAGACCGTTCATGTTAGCGCTCTTCACCATCTGTACCAGAATGGGTGTCAGCTCGCCCTCCAGCGCCAGCAACCCCTGCCAGACATGTCACAAAAATCATCTCTACACACAGAACACACAATTGCACACAC
Organism: Dinotopterus cunningtoni; assembly: GCA_028565755.1. NCBI lineage: Eukaryota > Metazoa > Chordata > Actinopteri > Siluriformes > Clariidae > Dinotopterus > Dinotopterus cunningtoni. Next base: position 10,508,273 of record JAOTRS010000036.1, read on the forward strand.
AGAACACACACTTGCACACAGAAACATTTATCTGAATGGCAGGTTAATACCTTGGCAAAGGCAGCTGCAGTCATCTGCACCCTGCCTTCATCCGAGGCGTAGATCTTCAGGTCGTGGCGATATGTGCTGTGGAGACGAAGTAGGCCGCAGCCAGGGAAGCCAGCATAATCCCCTACACACAGCAGATACACAAAAACATACAGTACATCAGAATATATCAGCAAGTAAGACCTTGACAACTAGAGCATGCACATACCTCACTACATCACCTAGATCACAAAAGGATTCATCACAGACTAATTCCAGTTTATTAACACAAGAAGAGTGAAAGTGATTTATGGCTCTGCACAATAACCAACTCAGTAAGAACAGCCACACATTAAATCCTAGAAATTTTATTTAATGAAATGTCAAGACAGTATTACAACCCATGAAAAGAAGGATTCTTTGCGACTTTAAATATTATATAAATAATAATTACTATAAATATAGTAAGATTTATTCTTTTGCAGCAACAACAGCTTTGAGTTGTTCTAACTGTGTCTGTATGAACAACTTATTTTTTAATGATTTATTCCCCCCTGATTTTCTCCCTACTTTAGTCATAGCCAATTCACATCTGTTTTGGTGGGTATTAAACCAGGGAGGTTGAAGGCCATCATGTACTTTTGAGGCATATGAAGACAGTCTACACTTAGAGAAAAGTGCTAAATTTCCCTCTCCATCTGTGTATTAAGTAAATGAAAGATGAATGAATTAAGTGAATAGAACAGCTATGATGAAAAATTAAAAAGAGAGATTCCAGAAATGTACAAAAAAACAGTATGGGTAAAGAAAAAAAAAAAACAACCACTGTACCTTGTCCTCCAGGGTACATACAACGGAAGGCTCGACCCAGTTCCTCTGCCTGTACTCGGCCTGCTGGAGTTAACTCCCCTCCCCACTTTAACACCAGCAGCAAAGACGGACCTTCATTTCGTGTATCTGCTTATAAGACAAACAACACCAAGTGCAAAAAGGCATATATATAAATCAATGCTAGCAATTTAGGAATGCAGTGTAAAAATACTAAATCTCGCTCTACCTTCTTCCTCACTGGAGGTCTTAGGCTGCCCATGGGGAAGGTAAGTCAGCTGCACTTTTCTGTTTATTCCCGAGAAATGGCCATACCTACATACAAAAGAGGTGATGAGGAGAAAACCAACAGTAGTAATGAAGCCCTAAGACAATCTCACCTGCACAAACTCAACATGATAAAACACGTAGCTTAATCAGGTTATGGTAAACATATTTAAAAAAAATAATAATAATCACTAACACTTGGAGAGGAGTTGATGTCAATTGACAAACCTTTTGTCAATTTGCAAAACTAAACCTTAATGTATCACAATTGAAGCATTCAAGAAATCCTTATTTTCTTAAAAATAAGACATTTTCCAAATGTTAATCATGTAAAAAAAAAAAAATCTATAGAATTTTTTTCTAATATTAGAACTTTATACTTAAACTGAGGCCTTAAAATGTTTATGAGCTGCAGATTCACTACTAAAAAAGAAAAAACAAAAGACTGGCCAAGTTCCTCCTGTCAGTAAGAGGATTTCCTGTCAAAGGTAATAAAATACAGCTACCGTATCCAAACTACAGAGTCTCAGATTGACTGTGGTGTGGCCTACATCCACATCATATTTTATGCCACACTATAAAAGTTTTGGTACAGGTGGTATTTATTTGCTCTGTAGCTGGATTACGTACAGAACATCTTCCATAAAAAACACTTTTGATATTCTCCAGGGAGACTGAACGATCCCATTTAAGTGGCAAAGATCTAAGCAGACACTCACTCACATTTCCAGAACAGTCTTAAGCTGCTCCAGTTTAGACTTCTTCTCTTCGATCTCACAGTCACTGTGCTGCCCCAGATCTGCCAACAGCAGCCTGCTGATGTCCAGTACTTCCTGAAGGGTAAAACAGTAACTATAAACTGCCTGACTATATGCAATATACAGTAGTACAGCAGAACTTGTACAAGAAATAAAGGAACAACAAAATAAAAAAAAAACAACAACAGACATCTATTTCATTATCTTCATAGTGCAATATGTGCTCTATTTGCATGCAGTGAAAAAAATATATACAATACATATAAGTGTAAGTGCTTAAACTAAGTAAAAGCAGCATGTTACCTGCAGCTGTTTGGGTTTTTTCAGCTTCAGTTTCCCGGTCTTATAACCCCCATACTTTTCAAACAGCTCAAAAAACCTGAGAAAGACAAATTCCTCAGCATGTGTGTCTCTATGGATCTAATAGAGTTACACCAACTGTCAAATGTGGGCTCTCACATGGGATTTCTGACTTCCATCTTCATCTTCTGTTTTGGTGTTCGGTCTCCATGGCGGATCACCGCAATCACACAGCGCAGCTCCATCCTACGCAAATGAAACATGCTTCAGTCATTATTTCAAACCATTTCCATGTGCATATCCCGCAAAAATTACACAATATACAGATGGAAATTGTTTACTCAATCAAGAAAAAAATAAATAAATGGGAAAAAAAAAGGAAATGATTTTTTTTTGTGCGTAAATCAGCTTCATAGACTCACATGGTGCCGGATGTGGTAGGGACTATGGGAATGTCCTCTGCCTCTGTAGGAATAGACCAAGGAATATGGAACTGGGGAGCTAGCTCCCTCATCACAATGTTCCTATTGATAAAGAACACACAGACTCTTATTACCCCATGGTAGGACATGTACTGTGGATGCTATATAGTGAAGCTAATCCAATATTCTCCACCTGGATAGACTGGGATAAACGCTAACTGAGACAATAATTTTCAGTGCAAGCTTATATCTTTAAGACATCATGATATTTGATCAATGATTGTTGCTAATGAGTCATATTACAGAGTCTGATTTTAACTGAATTTTAGACATATTATCCTTTGAAAAAATTGGAGCTCTTCTAGACAAGTAGGTGGCAGCAGGTTAATACAATCTCAATAAAATCAACAAATCGATTGCTAAAAGAGAGTAGTGCTGCCAGATCAGGGCCCCAAGATCTCTTTGTGTCTGTGTGGGCTTCCAACAAGTTGGTTTTTTGAAGTAAATCTTAACTAGAACATAAAACATAAAAATAAGTTAAAAAATGTTTTTAGTTCTAATCAGAATTACAAAAAGGAAAATGCTATAATATGCTATGATATATTTAGCCTTTAAATTCTAGGCAATTAAAATATTGCAGCACATTTTATTCAAAAGTACTTTGCTGAAGAATCTGGAGAAAACCCAGACGGACATGGAGAGAACATGCAAAACACTACATCGACAGAAACATGCTCAGGATCAAGCTGACAACACTGAAGCTGTGAGGAACTTCTTTATCGCATTATATCGCAATACCTGTACTGTAAATCACTATCACAGTTTAAATATTAACACTAATAAGAATACACTGGCTCACCCAAGTATCTTGGCACAGTCATCGTAATATTTCATAGAGTTCTTCACAAAGCTAAAGCCATTCACGTCACACACGTACGAGTGTCCGTTGGCCCGGAGGAGGTCAAACCCACACACTGTTTGCTGCGGGAAGTCAAAAAGGATTTAAATTGCAAGTCTGGATTCTGAACCAGAGCACACTTCACTTCACAATGAAGAATGAGCCAAGACAATGACCTTGAAAGCCAAGCACACTTTACGAGCCACCAGTTTTTCCATAGCAGTAAGCATAACAGGGTAGCGCACTTCTTTTCCCTCACTGTCTCGTTCAACTTTGCCATCCAGGGCAGGAGATTTACGAGCCTCAGCATGAGCGTAATCAGGTCCTACTGTGTACACCTGAGAGATGCAAACACACACACACACACACACACACACACACACATAAGTGAAATATTTCCAAGGGGTGTGCAAATATTAAAATAATTAGTTATAAACATTCTTTTTTGCTTTTGATGTGTAACATGTCTATGAATAGTTTATGACAGAATAACAACCAAATAAAAAATATATTACAAAATGATGAATTGTAAATTTGTGGATCATTACCTTCACATCTGTACCATCTGTAGGCATGAATTCTTCATAAATGTAGGAGCCGGTCTTTCTGACAGTGCTCTCAGGAGAATACACACTACTCCGGCTACCAATCTGCAGAAGGAATGCAGTTTCTAAATGCTTGTGTACGAAATAAACACCTGCCACAAACACCAGGCTGATCACATTATTTCAGACACCTTTAAACCTTTAAGAGTCATTAGCCGAATGTCTCCGAAGGTCAATTTTTCTGACAATTTATTTCTCAAACAAGATCCAAGACAGTAGATTAAGTAGACAGACTTTTGTGATTAGTTAGTGATTAGTAATGTTTGTTTAATAAAAAAAAAAAAACAGAATTATTGTACCTAAATTATTAGTTAAAATTTCTAAATATGATTTTAAATGTATTTGCTACTCAACACTATGAACAAGCACAATACACTGCCTGAAGTAAAAAGTCCTGTTTTAGAAAGGCCACATTATTGACTTGAATCAAGCAAAGAAAACATAAAAAATCCTGGAAAACCGTCCAACATGTTATTAAAACCTGGAAGGATAATGCTGAACCAGCAACTCTGTGGAAGAAATCTGGTTGGAAAAAAGGTCATAAATGATCATGATCAGAGATCACTTAACTGGTTTGTGCAACTGTATTGTAAAAACTAACAGACAAAATTTTAATTATGTTTAATAGTGAAAGTAAGATCATTTCCACATGCACAATGTGATGACATTGGACTTTGGATCAATAGAAAAAAAAATCATGTGGTCTGATAATTCCAAATTGACCCAGCGTCTCAGGGTAAGAAGGAAAGTTCATGAAGAGATGCACCCATCCTGCAACTAATCAAATTAAAGGATTTTTGTCTTCCATAGCATATTCACTCACTCACTCACCGCTTTATCCTGTATTCAGGGTCCCGGGGACCTGGAGCCTATCGCAGGAGGCTTAGGGCACGAGGCAGGGTACACCCTGGACAGGGTGCCAATCCATCGCCGGGCACACACACATACACACACCCATTCACACATTACGGGCAATTTGGGAACACCAATTAGCCTAACCCGCATATCTTTGGACTATGGGAGGAAACTGCAGTACCTGGAGGAAACCCACCAAGCATGGGGAGAACAAGTAAACTCCATGCAGAGACGGGAATCGAGCCTGCCATAGCATATTCCTGGACTAAACATTTTAAAGACTGGATCAATGCAAGCATGAAGAAATCATTTTCACAGATGAAATGGCCACCACACTACATGCTATAATCAAAGTTAAACACAATATTTGAGTGTGTGACTTTTCTTTTTTGGCCAGGCAGTGTATTCTGCCTCAAGTGTGCAGGATGTGATGCATCAATGGGACATCTACATGGGTCAAAGATGCAAAGGGTTCTCAAACTGCAAAATTAAATTCTTAATCATGTGAACCACAAGAATTAGTATTTTTTTATGCCACTATTAAATTTTTTTTATTGTTAAAATAACATCTACCTGTTTTATACCACAATTACAAGCTCAATTACTTTTATTCAAGCAAAAAATGCCACGCTTCTTCCGAAAGACTGACTTCAATGAACATTTCAAAATGATCTACACACAACATAATAACAGGAAGATTATTACCCAGTTCTTCCGGATTTTATAGCTTCACACAAATTAAGTCTGCTCTGTTTCTTAATGAGTGATGCACACCTTGACAGAGTGAGTCACTCCTTAACAGAAGACTGTAGAATTAAAAATATGGGCATGGGATGGGGATCACTAAAAAACAAACCTTCCTGAAGAGGCGTTGGCTGCCACCACCAGCTGAGGTCGGATAGTAGATATACACGTTGTGATCTTCAGCTGAGACTGGCTTCTCTACAAAGGGTTTGGGAAAGATCTCACCATTCACCTCTACATGATCTTCCCCCTCAACCAGATTGCACTCTGAAAAAAAATTAAACATTAACCTTTTTAATTTTGTTAAATAACTTTTAAATTGAGTAATAATGTGCGTAGAAATGTGCGTGAAAGTAATTACAGATGGTACTTAATGGTATAAGGAGTGGGCTACGTTTAATTAGTAATTTAACTTTTTAAAGGTTCAAAATTAGGGAAAAATGTAATATCGAATAGGATATTTATAAAATTGTGACACCTAGGTATCGTAACTCCCATCGCTAAAGGATATGATCTTAGTGTATTTAAAACACTAGAACTTACTGTGGAAATGACCTATCTATTTAGCTTGCATATTACTCCTCTGATCTTATTTATAGAATAGCTGTCTTCTGTTATCTAGTAGTT